>JAMKCH010034079.1:0-134856 GCA_023653785.1 Ophioderma brevispina
ATGCTGAATAACTATTGCTAATTGAAGAATTGAGTGTTAGCTTTCTGCTCATCACGTGATTTGACAGTGATCAAAATGAATTAGATGGGACTTTCTGCTCATCTAGTTAAAATTAACACTGTGTTTAAATGAATGCTTAATTGAATGCGATAATATAAAATTGTGAATAACTATGAGTGTGTTGCTTTTGCTCATCATTGTAGAGATGTTGGCTTTCCGCTAATCTTATAAATTGAAGGCTTATAATCAATTGCTGAGATTAATCTTCTTAAAGTTGAATGCTTATAATATACTTGCCTGTTGTAAGCTTTAAAATGAGTTTTGCTTGCCGCTGGCCTCTTTTGATAATTGCACAAGTTTTAGGCCGATGCCTATTGAATTAATTAAGTGCATGGAAACGGCGAGAAAGGCCGCTCCGCTACCTACTTCTGGCCTCCTCGCTTTTTTTTTCCTTCGTACTGTGCCGCCGTGGTCTGTGAGAGGATAATTAATATTACGGCCAAGTATTGTCTTTTTGATCATTTTTTATTGGGAGGATGCAACTGTAATTTGTACAGCGTACGCCTATTTCTTAAAATACAGGATGCATGTAAGTAGAGGTGTAACAAAAAGAATATGGCCCGTTTTAGCTGTGTTCTTTACTAGGACGTGAGATTTGTAAGATGTCTGACTGTCAAGACGACGATCCGGCGTATGAGCATGGCAAAAAGGAGCCGTGTGGCTCAGTTTTGAATCGCGCAGTTGAGTTTTATTTTATTAGTATTTTTTTATGTTTTGAGACATAATAGTTAAAGGTTCTTTTATTTTGTAATGATGCAACTATACGTTCATGAGGAATTAATTCACAAATACCCGTATTTCATTTCAGGAATGTAACACAAACATTAAGTTACGGTGGTTAAATTGGGCCAAAAATAGTAAATGTACTCAGTTACACCTGTTGCTGCAAATTAATTGATTGTGTTAAGTGGTATAAAGTAAAAAGATTCAAATCAGCTAAGTTTACAAAGGATAGCTTCGAGTTCTTCTTTCTATTGGTACCAAAATAAGTACCACAGCCCCATAATGGCGTCACTATGACGTCATATTTGGGGAAGTGGCGAAAAATACTGAATATAGGGTGTGGAAAATTGATATTTCGCAATTTTAGCGACCCCCCAAACACCTTATTATAGCACTAAAATGGCTCTCATTATATAAAACTCGTTATTTCCATCATGTAAATGTGATATTCCTAACTTTTGGGCGAGAAGAATTGATCTTTTCCCCTATTCTACACGATGTGTCTATGGAAAATTAGCTTGTTTGCGGACATTTGGCGAACGTTAGGACTCCATTGTGACGTAATGCTAGGCTACTAGTGTTGGTACTCATTTCGGTTTAATCAATGGAAAGAGGAGGTGCATAGCTATCTAATGGTACAAAATCAAGTGTCTGTGAGGTTCATGTGTCGCGCGGGGCATGGTGGTACTTCTTTCCGAAGGGGGTGGTTCCCCCCCCCCCACCCATCCATTATTTGATCGCCTCAATCTTTGCTATGTCAATTGACAATTCAAATTAATAATTTGGCACCAAAAAGGCGGTTTTCGCAAGCACGGGGAAAAATACTTATAAGGGGGTGGCACCGCCCCCTCACCCTTAGGTAGGGGGGTTAAGATCAATAATGCAATGTAAAAACAAGTACATCACATCTTTTCGTTTTTCCTCTTTTCCTTCCTATATTTTCCCCAAATACCTACGATATTATTTGAGTTCAATACAGGCAACTTAGTTGATAATACTTTCATAACTTGTAATTTCTCTGTGTTTACTAAGAAGTGCAATGAAGTAATGTGATTTTAATGGAAATTAAAAAGATCTATCATTGAAATTCTTCAATAAAATTGAATGCAACCGATCACACTAATTTATTGAGTAGATACAGGAAAATTATTTTCCTTTCAATTCCATAACGAAAGATGTTTAACATGAGAAAAATTCTCATTCTGAATTTTCACTAAATACCCCTTTGATAATCAGAAATATGCAATTTGAATTGAAATCAAACGTCAGAAGTCTTGCCGGCAAACTGCCATATTAACCTCAAAATGGTTAGTTTTTACTCGTAGAAAGTTTTCAACAACAGAAAGTTAAGAGCAACTACTCTAAGAGTGTTATGACCCCAAAGGTGAAACATATACGCAATGATCTGTTTGATGACAAAAATCAAATAATATCCATGGGAATAGCATTTTCATTTCAAATTGTTCTAATAAACACTCCGAAGTCGTTTATTTTTACGAGTTTTCGAAACGTCATTTGACACTAATTGCCAATATACTCTTCCTATGGTTTTCGTATTTATTTTCAGTGACAGTTGGAGCTACTGAAAACTTAATAACTGTAAAATATACCATATGATTAAAGAGTAGTTTTTAGTTTTTATTGTACTGAAAATAACAGTATTCATTATAAACACACGTGTTGTATGTGTCGATCATTAGAATTAAAGTGATTTTCGTCCGAACGCCTCGTAAATTTAATACAAATATAAATGACTTGATAGTAAGATAAAGCTTTCGTCTTGATAAACTAGTGACCTTTGATTCATTTTACTCTGCAAAAGTATCAAAATATACACCTTCAAGCAATAAACAGATAAATCACAACTTCTTCCACTTAACGTTTATGAAAGTTATTATGTCCAATAATTCACAAAACCCAGGGTTTCAAACGCTAGACATACGCTTTGGATGTCCATAGTGTACTTACACATGTGGGCCGATGCTGCAATTTGGAAATACAGCAAAATATTATCGTACATTATTATGAATTTTCAAGTATACGATTAAGTACTAAAGTTTACAGGAAAAATGCTATAAATTTTACAAGAAAATTCTGGCAGCAATTCTTCCAACAAAACCCCGTAAAATCCATCTTTTACAGGTTTCCATTCAAATTAACTGTATATTTATAGCTTGATGTATTATATTTTACATTAAGTATTAAGTATTTGATTAAATCAATTTTAATACAAAATAAAAATTGTAGATCCTCATCATTCCTCTTTTCTATCTTCACTGGCACATTATTTTGCCTGTAAGCGACAATGACGCCTTAGAAAATCGTACAAAAGCATAGTCATTTCTAGCGCCCTCGGCAGGCAAAAGTATGTTCAACATGTTCAGTCCACACTCCGAGGCGATCGATCGACTCTTTTTGAGTACGCCAAACAGCTAAATGTGCATTCGTCTCCTTTGACATAGAAACAGAGGACGCTTTTTTTAGTTTTTGCAAACAGACCAATCACTTTGTAATTAAATTTGACAAGGAAAACAAAGGTACTTGAATGGAAAGCGTGCTCAAAATGAAGAACGTTTCAATGTGCACAATGTCCATATAAAATTATTTTCCTAAAATGTTTCAAATTTTAGATATGCAAGTTCATAATTCTCGAAAACGTCAATCGCCGATATCTCGAAATGTGACTTTTGGTCGATTGGCCTGTTTGGAAGATTCGTGACGAATTATAGACCGATTAGTGTTTGATCGAATGCAGTGACATCGATCTTGTTTGTACCGCACTGAAAATATAATTTCTAAAGAAAAAAGATTAAAAACAATTTATAACATCGACTAACAATTACTAGCTTTTCAAATTAATTTTTACCATCGCAGATACTTTCATGAATTAAAATATTTCACATTTGAAATTTGCATGCTAAATTAATGAATAACAACATTGTCGTTAAGTTGTCATTTTAAATTTTGAAATGTGGCATGATAAATTAATGAATGTTGTCATTTAAAGTCATTAAAATATCCGTGAGGAAACAATTTAATACTAACAAATGTAAATTACGTATTCTAAAATCACTTCTAACTTGACATTATTGAATAAAAATAATAAAAATACAATTGGCATGACTTAGGGCAACGCCATGCAATAGACAGTATCATCTAGTGGTTTTTGTCTAAAAAGTGCATGCTTTAAATTAACCTATGCTAAATTAAGCATAATTAAGTGCAATTTGTGTTCTAACAAGGAAACCCTCCATCATGTCCTTAATAATTGCTCTATTTCACTCGCTCAAGGTAGATATACATGGAGGCGTAATTCTATCATCACTTCTCTTGTTAAACACCTTAAAAAAATAATTTCTGAACATGCCGTATCTGCATTTAAACTTTACGCAGACATCCCGGGCTCGTCTATCAACGGGGGTACCATTCCGCCCGACATTCTTCCAACCAGTCAACGCCCGGATCTTGTCATTGTTGACAATGTCAAGAAACGCATCCATGTTGTAGAACTTACTGTTCCGTTTGAATTGAACATTGAAAAAGCTCACACTCTTAAGACCGAAAGGTATACCTCTCTATTGTCGGATATCAACGCAAGGGGTTACCAGGGTGAACTTAATTGTGTCGAAATTGGCTCACGGGGGCTTATTACCAAAGGAAATAATAAAAAGGTTAGTGCAATATTCAAATTCATTCGTTCTAAAGCAAAGAATGCTGTCCATAATGACCTGTCTAAAACCGCACTCTTGGTAACTCACTTATACACAGTAGTCTATGGGAAAAATGGCACTTTGAGCATGTTTCTTTCACATTTAAAACTCTCACAGATGAAATACAACAACATCACCCCAAAGTACAAGCTAATATCACCAAATAACCAAATTTTGAACATATGATGACCACAAATTTTTTTAGTTACGAATCACCAAACTCTCCCGATGTCAGACCGGCAACCCAAGATTCTCTATATAGTCGCCAAAGCTAGTAATTTGTAAATCGACGTGAAATTGATGACCGCGGAGTAAATTGCCTCAAAATCACAGTCAAAATGCCACTTAGTTTTGAGAAAACATACCGGTCTACTATGTCAATCATGAAATTTCATCACTTCTTAATATAACTAGTGCATTTTCAGACATTTTAAAGCACTTTTTCCAGATGCCATGCAAGAAAGTAGTCCACCCAAGATTTTTGATCCTTACGGCAGCCAGGTTCACTATCAGCTAGTAAAATCTCATTTCCCATGGCACAGTTCATTCACCAATGTATTAAGAAAAATACTCCCCCTGGTTTTTGAGTATGATATTTGATACCCAGATCACACAAGGTCAGTTCATGTCAATGTATGTACAAGTACAACCCACTGAACTGTGTCCTTGTTGGATGAGTATATTGTAACTCATAGTGGTTAGTGGTGTATAACCTATATATACACAATGGGCTCTGAAACTAGTTAAAAATGTCACGAATCTAGACATTGACCTCTTTGCATCACATTTCATTCACAAATACCTTTAAATCTCCATTATGATGACAGGTTGGCTACTTGCTTAAGACCCTCCAATTCCTGTTGTGTTGTATATAGGTACTGGCTATCCACTGATATCTGTGAAAATGTCGAAGGGAATAAAACATGATGTTTTTTTGTACTCCGTAGAAATATGCATTAAATGTAAATAAAATATGGATAAACCTTTCAGGAAAACAGTCCGAACGGTCTTTTTGACATTTAACTACATAGACTCCATAGGATATCCTGATGAAGGGAGCCCTCATTGACAAGAAATCTGAATACACGCACAAAGCTTAATCTTGATCTAGATACCGGGGTCAATGTACTTTTTTTGCTAGAAAACATGGCTTTTGCAGCCAGGCAGTGGTAACCAGGATGTGCCCAGCTAGCAGCAAGTCAGCAATTAAACCGGGGGGCCTCACATGAAATGGATGGCACATTCAAACCCAAGGGCATTCGGTGACTGTAAACATGCAAAAATATGGGGTCTTTGGGTGAGAGACAGCAAAATTGCCCATAAATAGGGGTTATTTGGGGCACAAATTTGCTAAATGTTTCAAAACATGGGGTCCTTGGTGAGATTTTGGCCAAATTTTCTAAAAAGGAGGTGTCTTTTGTGTGCAAATTTTCCCCAAAATAGCGGTCTTTGGGTGACAGTGGAAAAAATGTCAAAATATATGACATTTTTGGGTGACGATGATGTTTAAAACGGACCGGGGTCCTAACAGCATTACATGTGCATCACCTCCACAAAGTAAGTCCCCCCGGTCTAGACAAGCAAAAGCAAGCTATCTTTTAGTCAGTGTACTAGTTTTATCATTCGTATTTTGGTCGTGACAGATAGCTTTTGCTAGTCTTAAGGGTAGGCCTACTCCCCTCTAGCTCCATTTATCAGTAAAACAACTCTACACTGGGCCATTCCTATGCATGTGCTCGGGATGAATTTAGTATTCTGCCACCACGGTCCACACAGTTTATGCCGTTGAGGCTGCCGAATTCGTCGGCTGGTGGAGGCACATACCAAATGCCATGCAAAATCTTACTACCTGAGCTCACCTACCTTAAGAATATACGTCCCAATGCACATGCATGTACCGCTAAAATGATAAAAATCCTATTTTTTCAGTGCAACACTTACTTACATATCGATTCAATCAAAAGACTGAGGTTGAAAGGTCAAAAGCTCCCGGGGGCCACTTGTATTCAAAGGTGGATATGATGCGTGGAACATGGACTTCAAATGCAAACACCCTAACCACGTATTTTCACATGGGACAGACTAAAAACAAGCTACAACATACCCAAAAACAAGTTTTTTTCTCTGTTTATGATCGCCTCAAACAAGTCGCATGCATTGAATCGTAATATAACCCTATTATCTCCCACTTGCAATAAAGAAAAAATGAATTGGCAGCCCAATAGAGATGAGTGGCTTGATCCGCCGTCTACGAGTATCATTTATTGTATACAATGCATCAGGTGGGTAATGGACCACTCCCTAAATCTTGCATAAAGCCTTTGTGGCTAACTCTAATGGCCTGGATTTGACTTTGGAAATGGTGCTAAGCAACTACTAAATTCTAAATTACACTGTCTCAATATGTGATCGAACGAGCAATGAACATCTATTCCTTAATCCCGCGAGTTCGCAAAGTGGAGAAATACTGAAGTTCTAACTACATGTCGTAGGCTATTCTTATTCCCAGTTATTCCCGCGAGATGCGCAGTGGAATTTTAAATAATTTGTAAGTTGAACAAAGTCATCCTTTAAAAGTATAATGTCTCTTAGTCACTTAATTTGAATACGAGCGAGCAAGCGAGCCCTCTTACCTCGTGATTCCCGCGAGATGCGCAGTGGAATAAGTGACTTAAATCTTTATAGAACATGTAATAGGCTATACCTGATTCCCGTGAGATGCGCAGTGGAATACGGAATTAAATCTTTTAAAACAAGTAGTAGGCTATACCTTATTCCCGGCGAGATTCGCATTGGAATTTTCATCAAATATTTAGCAAAACAAAATATATATTTTCAATACGAGTATGTATGTTCACTATCCAGAGCATAGGACTCCCTCCATGATTCTGTATCTAAGTAGTTTTCCATTTCATGATAATTTAACTTTTACCGTATCCCGTGAGAACACCCGTGGATACCAAGAATTAATATATTAATTAGTAGGAAGGGTAATGACCTCTAACCTTGACAAGTCCCTGGATAACCCATTGGAATGTCCCCTGATGCCTACTTATCCCGTTATAACACCTTGGACATCATTCATTATTAATGAGTAATTTATCAGAGGAGGTCAAGACCCTCTAACAAAACCCTAAGGCATCTTAACCCGTGATAACACCGTGGAAAATCATTAGTAATAATGCGTAATTTATCATGAAGGGTTAACAACCTCTAATCTTAAGATGCATTCCTGAGATAACCCAGTATAATTATAATGCTATACGAAAAATGTAAGCCAAAAGCTGCCAAAATTAGTGATTAAGGTTGAGCATGCAGCAAGACCACTCCTGCCAAACCATGCAAACAGTTACTATGAAGTAACTTTCCATAACCACCCCCCCCCCCCCCCCCCCCCCCCACCCCCCCCCCCCCCCCCCCCCCCGGATGGAAAGATGGGGGTCCTGGCGGCGTTAACAGACTCAATCCAAGCCACAGCTTGAACTTGGGGGTATTACGAACACACATTAACGAAAAAATTGCCGTTGAAAATGATTTCACGACAATTGATATGGTACAAAACATTTTATAACTTACTCGGAAGCTTTACTTCCCGGTGAAAGAAACTGGGTGTCCCCCATGATAGAGTGTCCTAGCTCCCAGACAACATGAACGGAAAAAACCGTGACCTAGACGAGGCCATTTGTAACAAGTGTTCGTACAAGCACCAATGGAAAACACCAAAGGCAGCTGGGGTAGACACTCGTCCATGGGCACTGTAGTTTTACGACACCAGTTCCTTTTAGAAACCATTTCTTACAACTTACAAATCTATGGTATAAAAATGAATAACTGTGAAGCACAAACAATTTTAAAAATGGAGTTACGTTGTACCAATGTACAGCAGTGGTGAATTAACACAGAGTGTTAACCCCAGCGCCGAACTGACTAAATTAGCATATATCATAGCTCAAATAATATCCTAAAGC
The DNA here is from genome assembly GCA_023653785.1 of Ophioderma brevispina. NCBI lineage: Eukaryota > Metazoa > Echinodermata > Ophiuroidea > Amphilepidida > Ophiodermatidae > Ophioderma > Ophioderma brevispina. The sequence continues at coordinate 8,462 of JAMKCH010034079.1, forward strand.
CGATGGTGGCAGGAGATATTGCCCTCCGGGCTCACAGTGGTCCCGGGAACAATGGTGACCAATAGGGCAATCGATTCAGTTGACTTCACGCAACATTATTTCACGCCCCCTTTAATTCCGTTGTCGTCTATGGGCCCGTACGAGATGCTTCCGGACTTTGATTACTTTCACACCGGGTACTGCACATAATCACTGATGGTATTACGTTATTCTTCTCCGTATGGTTGTTTTACGAATCAACGTCACAACATGGACATGTTATGACTGCAAACAGTATTGCACCAAGTTATGTTGCGTTGACAGCAGAAGAACCCAAAGCTGAACGGTCTTTCGTTCGACGAACTGAGTTCCGCACTGCTAACATTCTCTTTGGTTCAGTGCGAACGTTTCCTTGGTCGAGCTAAGGGCAGGTTTTGAGAAGGGATTTATTACCGTCAAACGGGCCGCAGCCTCAAAATACACAGTCGATGCAAATTAAATGTATGGTTCGCGGCTCATGAAGATCCGGCACTTCGCAATGAGTGAAAACGTGTGCGGAAGATTCACAAGCGTCATCAGCACAGTTTAAAAGTTCGAAGAATCTGCACTTTCTACTAACAATCTGCCTGAATCCTTGAGGCATAATTATTATGTCTATTATAGACCGGAATCACAAAGATGACTGTAAGGACTTAGAATCGCTGAAGTTGATAGGACTCCCCAAGCTCTATAAAAAATCCGCCAGTCGAACGGGAACTTATGCTCGAAACTCTTCGTGGCAAAGTACCCATTGCACCACCCAAAGTTGGACATGTCGCAGGTACACACACTCGCTTGAACTTTCCGCTACCCACCGTTCTGACATACATCAACACTGGCAGTTTGTTCCCTTTTTAAAGAAAGCTTGGCCACAATGTTTTCTAATACAAATATAAAAGGCAAAAAATGAAGAGTAAGTAAATGAATTAACTAATAAAACAAACATTGAAGTAGTAATAATATATAATAGCACACTCACACCCCTCCAGCTCCACACACAAACAGTGCAAACAAAACAGGACGCATGTACGCAATAACTCCGAATGAAGAACGCAACATGAATAACTCTTAGGCTCAAACAACATGCCCTCTACTCATTAAGCCAAATACGGGATACCACGGACTTCCGTCATTACTACACACAAACACGCGCATACAAAAATACCGAACATACGTACACATCTTGCCTTAAGGAAAAGAAAACTGCATGTACCCTCCTAACCCCCTTTCAATTCTGACATTGCATGCTTATCACATACGATTAGCTTACATGCCTCAATACTGACAAACAACACCATTCCCAAACCTAACAACACATACTTTTAAAATTACACTTTTACATAATATATACTTGCCACAAGTTAGTTATATATAAATACGCATACAACAAAAATTCAAAAATGGACCCACTACAATACCACGGTTTACGCACATAACAGTAACACACCGAATCACGTGTAAAACTATAACCTTTGATACACTCACTCTTAACAAACCCCAGAGACAACATTAAACACAAGGGTAAATGACAAGCCGACTGGTTCCTCATAACAAGTTTGAAAATTGTTAAGATTAAAAATAAAAAAAATAAAAAAAATAATACACTTTTAAAAAAAAATACCACTTAGGCCTATATCACGTGTCCGCAAGGTATCCCCACCATAACTGTACCAAATGCCAAAACACCCACTACCACAGCGCATCCGGTTAAACATGAACACCACAATAACTGACGGATTCACACAACAACCCCGGACAAAAACGAGGTACCAAAACGGAGACCATACCGTAAATACACCATACCAGAAGGACAAAAACCCCCGCATAGACTAATAACAAATATTCAAATCACACCTATTTAGGCATAAAGCAATAAGGTTACCAGCTGGCCAGACACAAAATAATCACCACATTGAATTATACGGCCCCCCCAAAAAAGAGTGTTCAAATTGGATGAAATCTATGCAAAGGAAAATATGGTGTTTTACACAATGAGCCAACACTCCCTATTTCCCCCCCCCTACTCTTTTTTTTTTTTTTTAATTTAAATTAAATTCTTGAAATGTGACCTCTTTAACCCCTTTATGGCAATGCAAGACCACCGTTGACCTGTGGTTCTATGGCCAGAAGGAAGCATGAGAATTAACATACCCAACAATAACCAACGGGTTAAGAAACTTACACGCATACAAACAACACCAGAGCCCTATTTGACATCACTATAAAAATATACCCTAAATAGTAAGACCAACGCTGCAAGACACCAAACCTGTAGGATTAACCACACAACGACAACACAACACGAATCAATAAACAGATACGGAATAACACTTAAGCAATTACTGAAACCTCATAAAAATATAACAAACCTTATTGCACTACACCAAACCCATGATTACCATAAACTATTACAACAAAACACAAATAGGCACATTAGACAATAAGAACCACTATAATTAGGACTAAAAAACTATTATGCACAAATATAAAATCAGATACACAACAGAACAAAAAACTATACGAATACAAAAAGCATAGTAACCTTAATCTATGCAAAAACCCCAACATAATTATACACTTACTACTTTGAAAAATATCATACCACAAGAAAATATTACAATACTACATTACAATAACTCATCAGGCCTTGAATGTTTAACTCCCACTGCCTGAATAACATAAAAAATAATAGGATTACCGGCAAGCGCTGAAAAAGAAGGAAAAAGATGAAGTTGTGGATATTAAAAACAAAACAAGCAACCCAAAAACAACATATCACTAACGCTCAGTTTAGGAAAGTAACAAGAAACACAAAACAACACTGAAAGATCCATTATGTGTAGAACAGGACTCATAATTATAGTTTCTCGCACACACCATTCACTATTAATACTAAGCAGGAAACAGATTTAACAACACGCAACAAAATGTGATGATGAAAAATAAGAATACTCGAACCAGCACTCACTACTATACACCTTTGCCGGCACCAACTCCTACAAGCATAACACTAATGTTGTTCACTTTTTATCGATTGCTAAATTTTCAATAGAAATCAAATCATACATAAACGCATCAATTATCGATTGCTAACTCTCAAGAGCATTCAACACTTAACAACACACAATACAAACTCAGCTACTATCATTGAATGCGAGAAGCTAAGTGTCTGCACAAATAAACAAGATCGAACAATAAAGCTTACCTTCAAACTGCTAACCACTTAACCGTACACAGAAGATCTATAGACCACAGCCTAACAAGATTAAGAACGTTTACTCCTTGGATAGTAGAATTACTTCAACGGATCCTAAACTGAGCACTGAAACCAAGGCACACTGAACCGTCTTATCCACATCACACCATCGATGACGCTAGTACTGATCTCATTTCACGTCAGTCGTCCTCTAACAACATACACTGCTTAGTAACGCACCCTGTCAACATATCAACTAGTAGTGACGACCAACCCGGATGAAGGTAAAGATAGACTTTTAAGCGTAATCGTAAATGCGTGTTCGAATAGAGTAGCTTAGAGTACACAGTTAGAGAACTGGTAGCTCCTTGATCACACAACTGCCACCTTATCCCGGACCACGCTGAAGTTGCTTAAAGTCACGAAGAATTGCATTACAATTAACCTTAAAACGTATCCGTCCAAAAAATCAGCTCCGATCTCCCGATTTTTTCATCACACATAGATCACCCGAATTAGCGAATGTTCGTATCCGTTTTTATTAACGGATGCAGAATTAAAAACACTAAGGCTACTTACTGACTATGCAAACTTTAACCTTCTTCGCCGAAATAGTTTCCAATAGTATAAACTCCATTGTATGACACACAAAACTACCGGTCCAACGACGATTCTCGATGTTAACGTACGGCAATTCAACCAAAGAAGGGATGCAGCATAATTTTATGAGTTTAACTGATGTGGTTTTGGCCAAGTATCGGCGATAGTGTATTAACATTTAAATGCACATAACTTAGCGATGTTTTTTTTAACGATCATCGGACTGAGTTTTTAGAGTACCAAACCTAACACACAACCAACTCATTCGCACATGTTCGACTTAAAAATCAACGCTTTTACTATCAGGTTATGGCAATGAATAAGCTAACTGCAACCCAGAATAACATCTGCTCTTAAACGACGGATCAACGCATTGTGAGGATTAAGGAAACACCACTGAAACCCCCGCTAAAAGGGAGGTGCACATTGATTGGCTGCCATATAATGGGGGCCTAGCGAGGTCAGCACGACACCAAACAAACGAGAATGGCAACAAAGCCCATAATGAGGGGCGGCACGGTTGAGATAATTTGGGGTTATAACCTTCGACTGCGCTGAAGGTATAAACCCCTTTTTTTTTTTATATTCTTTGATTTACTTTCCCAAGTTTCCGATTACAATATTTTTGGATGATTTTGACCTGCTTAATGAGATATAACATGCATGACAATTTCAGGGTTAAATAAAAAAACATACCCTTTTTCCACATTTTTGGCGGTTTTTGACACCCTAACGATGTACGCGCGTACATCGCCTGTGGAAAAAAAGACAAAAAACCCTTTTTTAACGCTTTTCTGGTTCACGCATCATATCCACCTTTGAATACAATGGCCCCACCCCGGGCAAAAACTTCAGAAAAAATGAGACAGACATTCGATCACTGGTTGGTTTTTAAGGTTAACACACCACTAACGTCACTTATGACACAGAGTCTATGGGAAAAAGGCACTTTGAGCATGTTTCTTTACATTTAAAAAACTCTCACAGAGGAAATATCAATAACATCACCATCACACCCAAAGTACAAGCAAAATCGCCAAAATAACCAATTTTTGAACATATGACCAAAAAATTTTTTAGGTAACGAATCACAACCAAAACACTCTCAATCGATGTAATACCGCAACCCCAAGATTTCTATAGTCGCCAAAGGCTAGACTAATTTGCAAATCGATGTGAAATTGCTGACCGCGGTGATTGCCTCAAAATCACTTTCAAATTCCATTTAGTTTGAGAAAACATACCGGTCTACCATGTCAATACATGAATTTCATCACTTTCTTAACATAACTAGTAGTGCATTTTCAGACATTTTAAGCACTTTTCTTTTTTCAGATGCAGTGCAAGAAAGTAGTCCACCAAGATTTTTGATCCTTACAACAGCAGCCGGTAGTGGTGTAGAACCGCTTGTGGCAGTTAGCACTGGAACTAGAGCAAGAGCCTCTTTGGAGGTGTCCCTATCTCAAAGATCTACACGGGCTTTGTTCACACTCTCCAAGACGACTCTTTTCCCTTTTTTTAAGATATGTCTATATTTCTTATTAATCTTGCTCTGTGTAATACCACTTATATCGTTCCTGTGGGTTTCGTGGTCTTTTATATTACTTACTTCCTCTTGGATATAGTAATGTTTATGTCATGTGTATTCTGGCTATCGTGCGTATGGGGATGGACTCTCCATCCCGTATTCGGGATTTATATCTGTACGCCGGTCTTTTTGATGTGATAAGATGATTAAAAAATGACATTTTTACACGGTCGCATGTTATAGCCCGTATTTAGGATTTCTATAAAAAAAACAGCCATCAACCACAAAACCACAAATGAAAGATGTATGTCAATGGCATTTTGAAAACAACCTTGATCATGATTCATTGTTATTTTAAAACTGTAAATCTGTAATAAGTTGTAAACCTGATTTAAGAATCATCTCTGTTACTTCTTTAAATCATTTTTCTTTCCAGACATATCTTTTGGTTTGGCCACCATACTCTGAAAGTCAATCCGAACTTTTGTTCATCGTTATAATTCTCAATCGACAAAGGGTTTTCTTTTTCTCTGTAAGCTCGCCTCAATAAGTGCACTGACGTCATCATCGTAGTCATCGAATATTTCTTGGTCTGACTTATATCGCCATTTTACCTGAATAACAATTTTCAGAAATATCCCGGTAATATAAGTCATATGTTATGCCAACCTGACATATATTCTTATGTATTAACTCATGCTTTGATTGAAGATTTTGGAACCCATATGACTTAAAATTAATACCTAAGACGAAGGCCCTTAACCAGTATTTAAAAGTCATCATTCTTTACATCCTATCCTTTAATTTCCCTTTCGTCTTCGTCAGGCCTTTGACTCCTTTGTAAGGCGCTTTTATAAATCTCATTTTTAGTAATATTGACAATTCGAACGTGAACAAGTTATTACGGTGGCCTGTAAATATTATGTTTCTAAACGAAAATTAATCTAATGATTACCGATGAAAACGGTGGACAAACTACGATGTACAGCAATTTACCAATATATCGGAGATCCCGCACACGGCCCCTTTATTGCCCATTAATTATCTGATTAATTAAACAACGAATAAACTATGTTATATCATCGTGAAGTTCACTAGCATATAACCTACACCTACGTTTCTATTAAATTAACTCTGATATACTTGGTCAAAGAAATCAAACGAATACGATTACTTGAGAATAAGACACGATATGATTGTTTTTACACAAAAGTGCAAATTGTTTACAACCATGTATATGCGGACAGGGTTTTAATTAAAACTCTGTCATCTTACTATGGTACTTGTACAATGTTAGGACTCATCCCATTGGCTCTATGCAAGGATACCAAAATCTTAGCGTTTAAATTTACCCCAAAACAAGTTAAGCCTACATAATCATTGTTTAAGAAAATACACCTGCTTACCTCTTTGTTGATGAGCATGTCTTCAGTTTTTTCGTCGCTTTTCGCCGGCTTGCAGTCGTGTTAGATAGGTTTGAATCTCAGCTTGGTATTTTTTAACTGATACCCGCACTCCGTCAGACGTATCCTTGATTCAGATGCCCTTTTAATAGGGTTACCTTTGTAAGCTACATTGATAATAATAATTATACGTATATCATAATTATATAATACACACAACACACACTCACACATAATATTATTATATACATACATACATATAATATATATATATATTAGATATAAGTGCTCAATCCATCATAATATATATATATATATATTATATATATATTATATATATATATATCTATATATATCTCAATATATATATATATATGATATATAGATCTATATATATATATTAGATATAAGTGCTCAATTCCCATCACTCCGCCAGACTTTCTATGCGAGTACAAAACATATCCTGGCGGGAGCACATGACCAAAGCACAGATATCCCTCCAATCTCTCCATCTTCTGTTTGCCCAACACCGTGCTCGATTTGGCCGGTCACTGTCATCGTTCGATTGATCCAAGTAGTCGGACATCCCATGTTTGAGGTTTAACCACTCCCAAACAGGGGTCGTGACCCCTTTAACTACATTGACGGTGATTGCTCGGACATCCATCAGGATCATCTGACAATCTTAATGATGATCAATTTTTTAAAACCACATATGTAAACAGAAAAGTGGGCCCAGTGCTAATACCTCATGTGGCAATTTTTTCACAATCGGGTTCTTTTTGTTCAATCTCACCTCATTCATGCCGGCGATTTTGCCGAATTTTTCCTTCATTTTGCAATGGTCAGATCACCCATAACTTCGTCAATGAAAAGCACTCCAACCTTTTTGAAAGAAAAATAACATTCAAATTAAAATGGATGGGGAGAATCCTTGTTGGGTAACAGAGCTTTTTGAGGGACTATGTTTATTATTCTCAGATTTTAGGGTTATATTTATTATAGGTAATGTGTCATATACACGCTCTAAAACAAAAACACTATGTACTATGACACCCCGAGCCATGGTTTACGGAGTAGAGCACATCAAGCGTAACAGAACAGCAAGGAATACATACACTCTAACCTTAGATTGAACACTTAGTAACAAATTCACACGTACTTGTTTTTCCACCTGCGTCACACGCGATTTTTTCAGATGAGAGTAGCCTTACTACTTACAATATAAACTTATATATTTTCGTTATTTAATGAAATGGACACTTCCAGAAACTTGAAAACAAATTGGATGTTTACATTCTATAAAAACAGTAAAAACAGCAAGGGTTCGTGTCAGTTCGTGGCAATACCTGCCACGGAAAATCGTGTTGACATCCCTGCAAGAATTTATAATAGTTTCACGCTGATGGGGCAGGCGGGGAAACGTTTTGGACCTGTCGAATGCATGGAATTGGGCCCTGACTTGCATCAGCGTTTAATCCGATTACAAATTGATTTTGTAGGGTGAAAAGTAAGGCCAATTTGAAAAGGAGTAGACCTATTATCTATTATACCAACTTAAAGAAAAAACAGACAGGCCACTAATCACCTGTTCAAATCTTGGATGGACATGTCTGACGCCATTCAATGGCATTCAATTCTACCTGCCGGCCACACAGCTTACACTAATATGGTGTGCATTGCGTTTGTAGTTTTGTCTCGAGTTTTGCTTTGCACCATACTGACTGTCCAAAAAAAACTATACAATCAAATATTAATTTTTTGGCCAAAATTTAAGTTCATCTCAACTGGAGTTTTAGTGATTCTTTTTAGGAGTGTTCCAGCTTTCATGAGATTTTTAGTTGGTGTAATTTGGGGGTCTGGTTCAGAAGTTATGGCTAATTATTTGAGACAGTTGAAAAACCTGTTGGGCCAGTTTCGGCTATCCTGATATCAACAAAGTTGCCATTGAAAATCACCTTCAAGACGTTCTTTATTGAAAATTAAAATAAACAGTAGGAATAGAGTGCTGTTTCTTGTGATATAACATAATGTATAACTTTATAATGTCGCAATTGCTAATAAATACATGAAGCATTGTGAAATTCAATTCCAGAAAGTCTTGTTGTCTCAGCTTTACTCCAGGTTTCAGCAGAAGGTAGAACCATAAAAACACCCTTGTTGAAAGTAAACTGAGACCTTTGAACACAACCATCCTTTCCTTTATTGCTCTTTGTTGAACACCGCTTTCTTCATTATGTTCCTCCCTGGCATCATGGAGCAATAAAGGAAGGGAAAATTGTCCCGCCACATTAGAGCATTGTCCACACATTTGTCCCTCAACAGACTTGTAGACTGATACATTAGTTTCAGCAGTCAAATTCCCCAAATTTCCATGAATTTCATGATTATTGTCCCCCTGAGAGTAAGTTCCTCATTTCACCCCCAACATAATAATTTCTGGTGCTTTCACTGAAAAATAATATATTGATTAGTTCAATGCATGATAATACATTCACTCTGATCTGTACAACATTCTTTTGTTTGAAAAGGGCTTAATTCCACAATGATGCTACACGCCTAATATACCTTTAGTCTCTTGAACCTTCAGGTGAAACTGGCCCAAGTGGTATTTTATCCTTTTTGTTCAACTGACAATATCTCCACTTAGGGTCCATCAAATTGGATGGAATAAAAGCGAGGATTTAGCTGAGGATCTTGTCTAACAAAAAAGTCAAAATATCTGGCAAAAATGCAGAGTTTATATTTTTTATAATTTTTAGTTTGATTGTATAGTTCTTATTGGGACAGTCTGATACTCTTTGGTCATAAAACAGACATATTGCTTGACTTGGACTATGTATTATTCGAAATAAAACTCTGTCCCTGCCCCTCCATTAAAGGGGGATGGCCCGATTTAAGTAGATGAAGTTTTCATCTTAATAGAATGGACTTCATCCCAAAACTCCATCTATAAATTTTCGCGCCGATATTTCAATCCGTTTTGATTTGAGACCTAAAAACGTGATTTTGTAAGTCTCATAGAGTGCTGTGTAAAATTAATATTGGTCGACCAAAATGGGGCATATTTTTGCTCATAACTTCCAAACTATCCAAACTAAACATCCTTTAACCCTAAGATTTCACAGGATAAATGAGAAAAATAGCAGCTTTCTTCTGATACCAAAATTTGGACCACTTCTGGTAAAATTTGGGGTCCCTGGGGACGAGGCTATTAGCGATCGGGCCATGGACCTTTAATCTTAATCCCCCTGACAGAATAAAGGTTAGCCTACTATCAGCGCAAATCTACTATAGCATTATAATTGTCATCTCATTATAATTGTAGTTTTAAATTGTTCTAATCTTTTGTCTGGCGATGAATAAAGTTTATATTGTTGTTTGTTTGAACACGAGAAACAAAATCTGTATTATAAATTAGCAGGAGGAATGGGGGGCACAGGGTTGGCAATGGAGTACAGACTTCTTCTATTGATCGATTTTTGTCGATGAGACCTAAGTAATAATTTCGGGAGGGTGTGCAAAATTTCGTGCAGTGCATTCTAGAAAGCCAATATGGCGCTATCATCTTCAAAATTCATTCAAAGGGCCATAATTTTATGCAATAGTATCCAGGTTTTTAAAGTACGAGGAATCTGTTGGACCGGTTATTGACGTGAATTGATCCCAAACAGTACCATCAAACCCAATATGGCAACCCTCACAAAACCAATACGCCCTGAACATCATTCAGGTGACTTAATCATCACGTATTTGTGATAGAGGCATAATCTGCGCTCTATACCCAATGAACTCATATCTGACATTTCAGCCCTGCTGTTAACAAGCGTACCAATCAAGATGCGGAAGCCCAATATGGCTGCCATTAAGATCTTTAAAACCTACCAATTGTCCATATTTCATAATATAGGCCGGCATTGTGAATTTTGAACTTTGTCAAAACAAAAAAACCAGATACGAGTTATTAATGCCCAAAGGCAATACATCTCATACTTAATTTAAACTTTAATAATCATTTTGGTGTTTTAACTAAATACACTAAAGAAGGTATCGTCATTTATAGGTTTTAAAGAAGGGAAAACGGCAGCCGCATGGCCCCCTCTTAACAGTTGTGCATGTTAAAGAAACAGGAAATGCCAGATACGAATGTATCAAATGGTCAAATACCTATCCATACCTTAATTTACACCTTTAGAATAATAATAGTGAATTAACTAAATATAATACAATATAAGTAGGTTTACTTTTTTAAAGGCGGCTCTGTAGTGGCTTGCATCTTGAATTTGAAAAGGTCAATTACAGAGAAATGCCAAATAAGGTTTTCTAGTGATCAAATTACATGTATCTCATAAGTGTAACGCAAAAGAGCAATAGACACTGGAATCAGAACTCTAAATGAAATGTCAGAACCAATGAGTGTCGGATGCGTAGGAAATGCATTCTAGAGGTTGTTAAAAGTAACACTTGCAGAGTGTGATCAACTTGAACAGGATTTTGAACACCTGCAGAACTATTGGGTTCAGCATGTATTCAGTAGCCGGTAAATAGGTATAATGGAGGTATTAAGATCATTTTAATGATTCCGAGAGACATAATTGACGTTTGAGCAGCCATATTGAATTTTTGTGGCAATGTAATGAAAAATACATACAACACTTTCTCGTACTTAAAACACCGGAGTACCGAGAAATATTTGTCTCTATCGGAAATACTTAAGGGATGTTTAGTGATTTGGGACATGGTAGCAGCCATATTGGATTTTCAAAAATGCCACTGTAACAAATTTTGCACACCCTCCAAAAATTATTGGTTTAGGTCATAATGAACTAAATCTATCAATAGAAAAAGTCTGTACTCCATTTCCATCCTTCAGGCTGTGTGCCTAAACTTCCACCTGACTAAATACTAATACACTAAAAACAATAAAACCTAACTTACCTCGCAACAGTATTCTTCCTTGACGTAGTCGTCGATCATTTTGATAGCTTTCTTTATATTTCTTTCCTTGTTAGACGTAATTTGAAGTGTTATGTCTTCTGGTACTTGTGTTGACGTATGTTCTAGAAATGCTGAGTCTTCAGAAGAAAACAATTTCTTACAGGCGCTGAAGAAAAATAGAAAATAAAGACATACCAAATGGAATGTAAAGTCCAAGGCTTTGCACATTGTGCTTTCTAAACGAACATCATTATTATAATTTTTATTTTGGCGATCATCATATTACATTAGTATTTAATCAAATTTCAAATTATCATCTTTCATTTGACATTTTAGCCACTGTGTATAATACGTGTTGTGTAATAAAAAAAAAAGAAGGGGCGTTGATAAATATATTTGTTCCGAAACAATTAAAACAAAAATTAACTCAACAAAAATAAATGCGATTACATTAGTTATCTAGTTTCTGGTACGCTTATTGAAGGTTTGATGGGGTATTAGGTACTCGGACAATGCTGGTAATCTGTAAGGGATCCTTTAATAAGGTTATTTTGCCTTTTAATTACTGATTTGTTACAGAAGACATACTTTTTTCTCTTGAAAACAATCTCGTTGATCGTCCAGATCGTAACACTTTGCTCTTCATCGCTTCCTCGAAAACGGATACCATGTTTGACTGAAATATAGTCAACCTTATCAGCTGAATATGTTGAGGTTTTTCTTGACCGACATATTCTTCAATAGCCTCAAGTAGGTCAGATGCACACTTTTCGGGATCACCGCCAATGTTTCCTTTTAACGCAATAGACACATGCAATAGATAGTAAGTCATGTAAAATACAATAAAATATAACCCCACCAATTTATGCGATTTAGAGAAAATATTCAAACCTGTTCCAAGAGCAGGAAAAGCAATAGAGTGTAGTTTTGCTTTCTCCGCCTGTTTCAAAACTTCTTGCGTCCGTCTTTTTAAACACTTCGGACCACCGAGATACACATGGAAGATTTTCTTGCTAGGAAGACTGCCTGCTGTAGTCATTACAACATCCGGTACTTGTGATGAATCTAGTGTGAAGGTATACATTAAAATGGTTATAAAATATAACACCCCATTTATGCGATTAATAGTAATTTTTCGCTATACCATATTTTTACCACCATACAATATAGATGTTAAATTGTCATGCGGGGCTTGTGTACTTGTGCATGGAATGTTTTAATGAATTAAAATAATTTCAACGTTTTAAATATTGTACAAGTCACGCCGTACATGCCGTCCAGTCTGGTATCTTCCCATTTTGACCCGTACGGCAACCAAACCTCCCAAACTTGTAGATAAAGCTTGGTGATATTAGTAGGGTTATTATAAGTGAGAATCCCTGCAGATCCTGGGGTAAAACTTACCTAGTGCTCCGATTTGTTGAAATTGGTGTCAAAGTGTTTGTCTTGCCTTATTTTACAACGTCTGGCATTTGGTTGCGTAAATAGCGGGCAAAATGTAACAAGGGTGTACATGGTCGTTAGGAGTCACCAAACGTGACCTCAAAATTGTATAAAAAGCTGTCACCCATGAATTAAAATGCATTTTCTGCTTCAGTATGACCAGAGCATTTAAACAAATCTGAGCATTGGATAATTTGTCCCAAGATGACCATCAACCTTATCAGGGCTGTAGACATGTAACACTGGTTTAAACACAATTTGCTCCTGTACTAATTTCCCCCTTTTTTTACAATGTTCCCACATTTCCTGAGGTTGGACCCCAAAATCTGATGATTCAGCACCTAGATGGCTATTTTTCTACATTTGGATATTTTTTGTCTCTTTGGGTAGTATTGCTACTAGTGTGGGTTGGTATGTCAATGAAACAGTTCCTGTAGGATTTTGGTGCTAAATTTGATTTTCTTGCTGTTTTTCATTCAATAGGGACCAGATAGTCAGAAAATGATGGGGTGCAAATTCTCGGACTGTTGCCCCCTTCCTCAAGGGAGAAAACGTTACTACAGGGAAAAATTTAAAATCGAGTCAAATTGTGTTTTAATGTACATTAACATGTTCGTCTCCTTATACGGATTAGAAAAGTATATATTTGCCTAGGTTCCCATCTTTAGTTAAAGCGCTATAGCCCCGTAATGGTTCAAGGTCATCCTGGGTAAAATTTACCCAATGCTCAGATTTTGTTGAAACTGGTAATAAGTTGTTTGTATTGTCTCACAGGATCCAAAAATGTATTATTTTACAGTGTGTGACATTTGGTTGGCTAATTACATAGCAAAATGTCTACATGGTCTATGGGGGTCACCAGAATTTTCCCTGGATGTCGCAATGGTGATATCACCAAAACAGTTAAAATGCATTTCTGTTTCAGTATGACACAAGGAATCATTTGACACCACTTTCAACACCATCGCACCGCATCTACCCGGGTGATGGACCTTGAACCATTTGGGGCTATACCGCTTAACTAGGTGGGAACTGGCACATATATACTTATTTTAATCCTTAGAGGAGAGGAACCATTAGTTTTATACATTAAAACACAATTTGACTTGATTTTAAATTTTTCCCTGTACTAACATTTCCCCCCTTGCAGGAGGGGGCATCAGTCCGAAAATTTGCACCCCATCATTTTCTGACAGTTTAGGCCCGACTGAAACCCAAACAGCAATAAAATCAATTTTAGCATGAAAATCCTACGGGAATACACACCAACCCACACTATACCTAGGAACTCGAATTGCGTTGTAACAGTACCCATTTTTTTGTTGGCCACCCGTTTGGCAGCCATCATGGATTTCAAATGACCGCTATTTTCAGTATATTTTTTCCCATATCTCCGTTTGTGGGCGACATAGAAATGTAAAATTGGTGGCTATACCCATGTTTGTGATACTAATTTTATTTGACGGCCATCTTGAATTATAAATGGCCGACGTGTTGAATATACTTTGGTGGCTTGTATCTTGACTTGTGCATATACATACTGGGCTAAATATTGTGGCAATACGATGTTTGTGATACTGTTTTTTTTTTTTATATAAACCATGATTTAACTTGCAACTAATTTCGTTTGGCGGCCATCTTCAATTCAATATGGCCGACATGTTTAATATACTTTGGTCTGTATCTTAAATTGTAAATTTTAAAAATGATTTTCTTGTTTGGGTAATATTGACACCTAGGACCTTTGATTGTTCCCATATTTTTTATCATCTGTTTGGCCATTACCTTGAATTTAAAAATGGCCGCTCGTTTCAGTACATTTCTCCCAATATCTCAGCTTCTGATCTACATAGCTACATAAAAAACTGAACATTATAGATGCTACTTTCTCGTTTCTAGCTTAGTGTTAGGCCACCATATTGCATTTCAAAATGTTCGACACTATAATTCACTACAGTGTGACCAGCGGCGGATTTAAGGAAAAAAGCCCTGTCAGCAGCTTTTTTTAGGTGGGGCCCTTTAGCGACGCTTAGCGACGCAATGTCTCACTTTAGTGCGACGGGGGGGGGGGGGGTCTGAGGGGTCTGAGAGCAATAATTTAGGGGGCTGTCAGCAGCTGCTGACACTGCTGACTCTTAAATCCGCCACTGAGTGTGTCAAAAAAACCGCAACACTTGGTGCCAGCCGCCGTAAGTTTTGGACAAAAGCATATGACTACTTGTTATTTGTTGTAAGCTAACAAAGGACTGTTAGCTAATGTCCCAGAAAAATCATAATGATGGAGTCAATAGTGGAAATACGCACTTAGGGTGCGTTTCGGGAGGCCATACACGAGCATGATATCCACATTAGAATGCAAGTCCACCCCCCCCCCTCCCCCGGGTGGCGCCTTGCATCAAGAGTTGCTTTTTGGGGGGGAGGGGGTGGACATGCTGTATATTTTGCTTAGCTTGCGAGATACATAGAAAGCAAAAAAGATGGCATGTTTGTGATAACGTACCAAGGTTTTCAAAATTGCCACTGCATAAGGTTTTTAAAACATCACCAAGTCTGTAGGTGGTGAATTCAGTTGGTAATAATTTAGGTTAATAATTTAGGGAATCATTTTCATCACCTTCAAACATTTCTTGGAGATGAAATTCGGTTAGGTTCTTAAAACATCACCTTCGAAACTTTCTTGATATGAAATTCGGTTGGTTTTTAAAACACCCCTTTCAAAAATTTCTAGGTGATGAAATTCGGAAATATCTAGGTAATGTAATTCGGTTAGGTTTTAAATACATCACTTTCAAATATTTCTAGGTGAGGTTAGGTTTTTAAAATACATGTGGTCCCGTGGATGCAAAGCCCGGCAGATGACCAAATTCGTGTGGGTTCGAGTCCCGCTGCGAACAATGTGTTGTTCACTTGTGCAAGGCACTTAACTTGCTTATAGGTCATTGATGCCCAGCCGGCCCAAAGGTTTGAGAATGCCTTGGGCATTTGTTTGGCGGTGACATACATTATTCTAATCACAGCGAAATAAAGGTAAAGCGCTTTCATACTTTGTGAAAGGCGCTGTATGATAACACTTAAGTTGGGGGGGGGCATATGGACCCCAAAATGCAAATTATTATGAGGCCCGTTTTTCTTCTATTGTCAAGCTTATTATCCCACATCTTCTGACCAAAAAATAATTTTTTTTCACATAAAGGTTACATTTGAGCTTTTGTGGCTACTCATGTCTGTGGACTTATTACAAGCACAAACAAATACTAATAAATTTTATATAATTAACTGTTTCATGTAACACAATTATATGTCTTATTTAATGTATTCGTAAATTCTATTTCCCTGTACAAAATGAGGCAGATAGGTATATTGCTTGGAAAAACAGTTTATAAGTAGATTCAATTGATGGTAGAGTTTATGGGCGGAGTTTGGACTTCGTCCATTACTCAAAACAGGGGACAGAAATACCCAGAAAATCTTCCGATTTCTTCCTCGCAATACAAAAGAGATCGGATTGAAAGAAACTTACCAACTACAAATAAAAGTACGTTTCTTGTCCATCCATACTTTGTATTTTATCTATTGATGCCATATGTGGTCTACCCAGATGGGTTCGTCCTCCATTAAGACCTCTTGGCATAGCCTAGCATGAAATCTCTATAAGAGGATCACAGGATTACCAGATTGTTACGCTTTATTCCGTTAAAGAGTCTTTACCTAGTCTAACTCATGAATATCTTCACCAAGGAACAGACAGATTGGTTTAAAAATTGCCTATCAAAAACATTCATAAATTTTAAGGCTTCAGTCCCTGTGTGTGTACAATGGAAACTTTTGTCTTCACTATTCATAAAATTCAGCTTTAACCTTCTTTCACTGAAACATTCCCTGGATTTAGTATTCGCTTTCTTTGAACATTCTAGGGTTATGCTTGACTATTGATGGGACTGTGAATGGCCCACCGCTCAGGGTTGGCTAAGCGCACATCATACCACAAAACCGACTAAAGTTTTTAAATATACTAATCCCCTCAATTCATCCCTCCACCTCAAAAGTGAGGCTATTCCACTATCACTGGAATCTATTATAGGTCAAATTTTACCTAACACCATGTGTTTTTCTAAACATAGTTAATTTATTCTATTCTTAACTTGAAAGAACTACAAGTAACAATTTTAAGGTAATAATGTCGGAACAATTAAAACAAATGGCCACTTTTGTGAAATTTGCACCTGAAAAGCAATGGTTTTTGCTTTAATTTCAACTGTCGAAAATAGTTTGAATTTTTCTTTGTTGTTAATGCTTAAAGTATCCTTCACATGTGTGAGTGTTATTTAAATATTTAAAAAGCATCACACCACATGTTGCTCCCTATAGTTACTCAGTAGCGTCGCCCGACAGTTTCCTTTCTACCACAAACCTATCGCACCCCCAATACACGGGCACATTTACTGTCGTTCTGCCTGAACATTTTTCGATTCTTAAGACTATACCAATCGCAATTATACAGACTCACGGCTGATAACAATAGGGAGGGTGTAAAATTTTGAGTTCTTTTAATTTGTTGGCATCACTATAACGCGTATTCACTATGCCGTCCCCCCAGACATGTTGGTGTACAAGATGCATACAATTCCAGGACTACAATACATTCAGACTGTCAATCGATCCATGTTTAGCGATGCACAGGGATCATTGACAAGTGAATGTATTGCATACTGGAAATGCGTCCTATCTTGTCACCACCATGGCTGGCTTAATTCAATACGTCTATTACATAATCCACTGGTTCTGAATTTCAGAAAACGATGTTTCCAAAATAATCAAAGAACAAAATGAAATTATATTAAAGTTCCTTGTGAAATTTACCACATTTTAGTACCAAGGTCATAAACTGTGGACATGTCTAAGCACTTGTGACCTCGACTCTTGTGTCAAGATCACTAAAGTCAACGAAAAATGGCAACATCGTTTGTCTGACTACATACCCAGTAGAATACATTATAGTGGTTGGCAACAATTAACACGAACTTCCAATAACTTCACTCTCCGGCAAACATAGGCCCCTCCACACAATCTTCCTCATCAGATTACATAGATTTTCTATTTCACGCAACAGGTGTCCTTAACATGTGTAAATTCTGATTTTTGCACTGGTGTGACGGTTTCTATAAAACTATGCCATCTGAAGGAATTAACCTGGGATTAATTTCTTTGGTACAAAAATTGTGAAAATTCTAATTTCCTATCGGAGCAAGTATGAAAGTCAGCCTGTTTTCTAATGAAATGTAAGCTTAGCAAAATCACCTTTTGTTTTCACTTTAAGACATTTCTGTAGCCAAAAGGTAAGAAATCTATATGAAACCACTAAATATAACAGAAAATATTGATGTCTTGGAATCTCTCGTTCCATCTTTAACCCAAAGACGTACCTTGTTTTATTTGATCACATTCATCTCTAATGACTGAACCTCCTTTCTGGATTAGTGTTCTTGCAACCACACCTGTTAAAGTAATGCAATAAAATTTATTTTTTTAAATTTTCATACAATTTGTGCTACGCTATAAATTTCCGGGTAAAACACTTTCCCAGGACTTTGGGCTACTTCTATCCCAGATTCGCTCCATGGGTTTCATTGTTTTCGCGCAGTGAAGCTCATCCATTGCTAAAGTTAGCGAGACATAGCCTAGCAATTCTGGCCGGGACCTGCTTTTTATTTCTAAACATAATGTCTCGCCTCAGGCTGTAAATGAGATTTGAATAGGAATCTTGTGATGTCACCACTCAAGGCAAGGTTAGACAAACACTTTTTGAAGTGGGTCATCAGGAACCCCAAACAGTAAATACTGCAGCTTGCTGAATTCAGAGTCCATAGGTAGATTTGAATTGATAATATTATGAGGGTTTTAACTTTGCCACACTCACGAACAATATGGAAAATAGTTTCAGGGTTTGTATTACAAAATGTGCATAAAGCAGAATCTCTATACGAAGTAAATTAATCGATTTGCTGCGCTTATACACTCTTAGGAGCAGTCTAAATCGCGCGCGATTTAAGACACATCGCATGATGCATGAATAAAAACAAATCTCTTACACAGATACACAAAAATACTAGTCATATAAGTGGACAAATACCAGGCATTCATTGTGAGACTTGTGTGGGAGTTTATTGATTACTTTGTACTTCTTGGTGCATAGAGAATACGTTCCATTTTATGCAAAAAACTTATTAACCCTGTCACCCGGGAGGAAGAGAAGGGATAACAGGATAGAAGCTAAAGAAGATTCAACATCTTGGATGGGATTCGAAACAGGGGCCCCCGGTGCCCCAGTCCCATGACCTGGGATGGCAAGTCACGAGGGGGTTGCTTGCTCAACCAGCTATTTCGTGCCCATATGTGTGTTCATACGATGACGTCATCGCATCTTTTTAGACTTAGTGCATTTTCTAGCCCAGCTCAGTGTGTTATAGTGTTATGACGTCTCGTAGACGTCAAAGGTCAGAAATACCTTTTTAACACAAATAAACGAGCCTTGTGCACAAGTGATCTAAATTTTATATAATATAACAGATTTTAATGATTTGTAATTGGTTCAAGAATTTGGTATGTCCAAAGTACAATTATCTATACAATTCAAAATTACACTTAACAATTATAATCTTACTCAGAGTTCATTTGTCTCCAACTAAGAGTAGCGTTGCAGTTCAACGATAATATGTCCTCACAGCGAAGACTTCAAAAATGACAGCATGCAAAGTCACGCTTATAAATCCTCAAGTAATATTCCATTGGAATCTTCTCAGTCCTGAAGGTAACTTTTGTCCAGCAGTTCAAGACGACGGGGCTTTCCCTCGACGACGCTAATGTTCCACAATAATAAAATCCAGGTAATATACCACCATCAGTCTGTCGCTATGTCCTCATATAGGACCACAAATTGGAATCCCTTTTTGATTCCGAAAACTGAAGCTCTTTGGCTTAAAAGACGACAGCAGACAATTTAGCTATCAAGCTCCGGCGGCATCCAAAATATTAAATCCTGGCACTAGATGTAGAACTCAAATCTACCATTATTGTAGAGTAAAACCAGCTATAATTATACTGTATAGCTCCAGAGCTCTAGTTTAGCTCCTGATTTCAACTGCTGGCCCATTCCTTCAGTGACAAGTACTATTTAACTTCTCAGACCTAGATTTCCCTTTCTAACAATAATCATTACATCATCATCATGCATAAACATAACCTGAATCACATCACGTTCCATATATAACTTTGTGGGGAAATTCCCTGATCTTACAATGTTTTGATCTCAAAACATAAACAAGTTGATTCAGTTTCTAAGTTTAGCATTCTTGGGGAATTCCCCACTTCCCTTATTGTGCAATCTATCTAACAGGTGCATTTTGCATAAACAACTCTAGGGAATCCCCTTTTCTCTCTTTTATAGTAAACAAAGATCTTTTCCTGTGAGAAATCTTTTCTCAAATAAAATTGAGAAAATAATATTTTAAAAGTTTAATCAGAAAAATGGAGGCCATATAACAATAGTGAGTGCATTTTCTAGCCTCAGCTCGGCCAGTTGTAGTGAGTCTTTTTTGGCGATAGGGTTAGAGACAAATGCCCTTTAACAGTGTTTCATTAGTACATGTAAAATTAGAAGTGTGAGCCTCTTAACAATTCTCCTCGCGCATGCACAGACAAGAACCTACGAATGTGCCATTAGTTATGAATATGTTAATTTATACTCTAACAGGTATCTCTAATCTGATTGGACATACTGATAGTGGAATCAAACGTGACCTCAATGTTTTCTTCCACTTAGATGCAAGAACAGAGGTGTCACCATATCTAAATATATCTCAATCTAAATGTATTGAAGGAAGATTTTTCAAAACACAGGGCATGGCAAAAGACAATTTCTATCTTCTCTTGATTTAAAAAAAAAGGGCTGATTTAGCATGAATTTCAAGCTTTTTCTTCCCGGTCAAAGCTCTCTGGGGTGGCAACCTTTCATCAACAGCACCCCCTCGCCCGCTTGTCATGTTAATGGTCATAGAATATTTTGGGACATCCAGGTGTTCCATATGTCCGCTATACAGTTTTCAAAAACGTCTGGAATCTTTGCATCAAACTCACAGAAAAGCTGGGCTAATTATATTCGACGAAACGAAACGAAACGGGCTCAGTGCGCCCATTAGATTACACGCTTTATTCCGTCAGAGTGTAAAATGTACGATCACGGAATAAAGCGTGTAATCCAATGGGCGCAGTGAGCCCGTTTCGTTTCGTCGAATATAATAAGCCAAAAGCTGAGCATCATCAGTGAAAGTGAAAATTTACATTATGATTGAGTATATACGCATGAAACATTGCGGGCTTACAATGGAGCCCTGAGGGACAGAGTAGTTGAAAATATGCTGCTTGGATATTTTCACTCTTGATCACTCGAGTACTACGATCAGTGAGATATAATTCAATTCAGGTAGACGTTTCATATAGAAGTCCCATTGATGCAAATGAGGTATTACAATTGATTCCGTCATGCGCTGTATGACGTTTGTGCAGTAGTGCTTGACGGAATGAATCGCAATACCTCATTTGCATCAATGGGACTTCTATATGAAACGTCTACCATAATTGAAACCAATCCAATACCAAAACTGGCTTCAAGCCTTTTCATCAAGATGTTATGGTCAATGGTATGACATGTTCAAAGACAGTACTCAAGTCAGCAATACGGCTTATGATATTCAAGCAAACAAAACGAAATTACCATTGATTTTACACGCACTTTATTCCGTTGCATTGATGCATGACGGAATAAACTGCATGTAAAGTAATTCGTTTTGTTTCGTTGCTAACCAGAACGACACGGAAGCCTTTATGGAAAGAAGTCCAATTTTGGATGCAGGAGGAAACCTGCGAGGACGGATATGGATCGGCAACTAAATCCACGTACGACACAGGCTCCA
This sequence comes from Ophioderma brevispina, assembly GCA_023653785.1. Classification (NCBI taxonomy): domain Eukaryota; kingdom Metazoa; phylum Echinodermata; class Ophiuroidea; order Amphilepidida; family Ophiodermatidae; genus Ophioderma; species Ophioderma brevispina. The sequence continues at coordinate 30,557 of JAMKCH010034079.1, forward strand.
CAGGGGATTGAACCCGGGCCGTAAAGGTGAGTGGATGATCTACTACACCAGCCTGCCCTCCCTATATATTTTATCAATGTATTTTTAATTTGGTTTTGTTATTTACTCTATTTATTTAATTCACTTTGTCAATATTTTTCCAAGCAGCAACGTTTATTAACGTGTAAACATGAATATCCTAAATACAAGCATGTGCATAACTATTAAAGAGATAGAAATATGAAAAAATAGGTAAATGCTATGAATTACAAAACATGAATACATAAAAAAGCGGATGCAACAAGGTACAAACCCAGCAGTACACACACATGCATAACGTACATGAGTTCGTGTCGTTAACAAAATATCTGGCATACAGGGATTCGTTCAATTAAAAAAATGTAATTTCATTACCTCTAAACTTGATGTATGTTTGGCAACCTATTGGTCACCGATATAAAAAGAATAGTTGGTTTCTAGCAAACATAAAAACATGCAGGCACATACATACATACATACAAACATACATACATACATACATACAAACATACATACATACATACATACATACATACACATACATACATACCTACATGCATACATACATACATACATACATACAAACATACATACATACAAACATACATACATACAAACATACATACATACATGCATACATACATGCATACACAAATACATTATACATACCGTCGAGACCCAGATCTTTTCCCACTGTGTTACGATAGCATCTGTCATTTCTTTAGTAAGATCACCTTGGTGTAGTTTTACGGACACGGAACCAAATTGCACCTCATTTGCTGAGGATTTGGCAGTGGGGAAATGTGTAGCACCTATAATGAACGGTTAAACAGGAAATGATGTACTTTAACAGGTAAGAACAAGTGAGAAACAGCGAGAGGAAGAGAAGAGGGGTAGATGATTAAGGGGAAGATGGAAAAGTGAAAAACAGTTTGATGAATGACATTTAATCCATTGTTCAAATTTAGGACAACTTTATTTTTGGTTTCATGTGCTATTTCTTAAGTAATTCACACCGTTCGAATCGTTTGCCGAGGCTTTCATTAGTCCACTTCGCTCATTTGCAGAAGAAGAATCGGTAATGGAAAAAGGTGTTGCACCTAAATGAACAGTAAAAACGAGAAATGGTGTTACTTTAAAAACATATTTCAGAAAAAAAGCGAATAAATGAGGAAGAGGAGAAGAAGATAAGGATGTGGTAATTAAAGAGAGAAACAGTTTTAAGGTGCATTTCGTGATTCCAGCACCTTCTGTTTTATTCATGTCTTTATATATCTTTGAGAAAAGCGTATTCCAAAATTTGAGTTGATCCATCTTGCGGTTTTGTGTTATGAGCAATTGCTTGTTTCCCACAGTCCCATAGGCCACTCTACTGTAATTTCTGTCCGTTTACGGACAGAAAATACAAAATTGCGAATTTCTTACAGATAGGCCGAATTTGCACGTAAGATTAGGTACACATGGATTTAGGGCATTAAGGGCACGAGTGGTCCAGTGGATTGAGCGCTCGTCCCGCAATCCAAAGGTCATGGGTTCGAGTCCACGCGGCCAACGTGTTGTGCCCTTGAGTAAGGCACTTTACTTAAATACTCCTCTCCACGCAGGTGTATAAATGGGTACCAGCATTATTCAAGCTGGGGAAGTAACAGACTTTTTTTTCCCGGCTTTTGGGCGGGGATGGAGTGGCGAATCCCCCCCCCCCCTCCCCACAGCAAACATCAATACGGCAGGAGCCTGGCCCAAACGCTAAGGAAAGAGAGATGGGCACTCCGCGCACGAGCTTGCTCGGCACGAGACTTTACTTTACTACTACTTACTTTACACATGGATTACTAAGGCTAACGGTTCAGATGATATAAAAATCTCAACTTTTTTAGGTAAGTCGGGGGACGAGGCTTGGGGATCACGAAATGCCCCTTTAATGCATGATAGTTATAAATTACTTAAATTATACTATACAAATTATGTCTATTTTGATGTGCTAATTCTTTAGCATAGAATCATACCTTTTGAACCGTTTACCGAGGCCTTCAGTTTTCTTCCTCGCTCCTTTAAAATGGTTTTGGACATCACAGTTGTATAGCTGCATGACGCGTAACTTTGAATTGCAGATTCAAATGCCTAGAACATTAAATGGGCAAAGAAAAAAAATTCTTATTTTTAAAGAGCTATTATGTGGGCATATTTTTTTATTGAGGACAAAATATTAAACATTTCTCAGAAACAAGTCCTTTTTAAATTTTGAAAAAAACAAAAAATTAAAAAACTGAAAAAAATAATGGTTTAAAACAGGTTTCAGTTCATCCCTTTCCCGAGACCGCTGGTTGCGTACCATTCAGACTTGTAGTATGAGTATTTTTCAGAGGATGAGTATGAGTACGAATACTTATGCCTGAGTACGAGTATGTGTACGAGTGCTTATGCCTGGAGTACAAGTACTTTTGCATGAGTATGAGTACGAGTACTTGCTAAAAAAAATCAGATTCGTAATATTAATGATGAAATGACGATGATGACAAATTATAACGATGACAATGGCGATAACAACAATTGAGATCGATCTATACTTGAAATGGTAATTTCTTCCAAAATGTGATATGGAGTTTCGGTAGAAATTAAACAAATTCAGTTGTTTACATGAGATATGTTAGTTTTGGCAGTTGGTATACCCAAGTAATACCATGGAGTTTTATATATAGTATACAAATCTTGACTGATATGAGGGGCCGGTTAAAATTAATTGCCCGAAGCGAAGCTGAGATGAAATGGATTTCCGATCTGAAAAAAAAAATTGTCCAAAGAGTGTCAAGATCCCCCCATAGGGGTGTGAGTTTCGGAGCTCCAGCCACACACCACTGTCAATTTGTAATTCGAGTTTTCAGGTAGGGATGTGCGGCCCGAAATTGGGGGCTTGGGAACGGCTAGGGAACTGATTGTTTCTCAAAGTATGGTCTTAGGAACTGAAATTTTGAGAAATGCGCAGGCTTTGGAGCTTCTGAGGCAAAACAATTCCCCAAGGGACCCTTAGGAACTTTTAAGTTCAACTGAACTGCTGGAGATGTGCAAAAAATGGGGGGGGGGCGCTCATATCTCTTTCCTGTATGTCAGTGCCCCCCCCCCCGACATTGTATTATTATTATTCAAGCTAGGTTTATTAACAATTGCACATCGCGGCCAAACACGCCCGCAAACACGCACACATCATAATGCAAAGATGAAAGATATTATTAATGCACCTGTTCTTTGGCCACATTAATTATGCTGACGATAAACAAAAATAATTCTTGATGAATCTGAGTGCTAACGGGTGTCTGGAAACATAAGACCTAAGACCGAAGACCTAAGACCAAAGACCTAAGACATAAGACTGAAAAAATAACTTAGTCGTAGAATGAAATTGGTGTCTTATGTCTTCGGTCTTATGTTTCCAGACACCCTGGAAAACAAAGACCTAAGACATAAGACTAAAAAAATACTTAGTCGTAGAACAAAATCGATGTCTTATGTCTTCGGTCTTTGTTTTCCAGATCCGTGTGTGGGTGTCTGGAAAACAAAGACCTAAGACATAAGACTCAAAAAATACTTAGTCGTAGAACCAAATCGATGTCTTCGGTCTTTGTTTTCCAGATCCCTGTGTGGGTGTCTGGAAAACAAAGACCTAAGACAAAAGACTCACAAAATACTTAGTCGTAGAACAAAATCGATGTCTTATGTCTTTGTTTTCCAGATCCGTGTGTGGGTGTCTGGAAAACAAAGACCTAAGACATAAGACTCACAAAATACTTAGTCGTAGAACCAAATCGATGTCTTATGTCTTCGATCTTTGTTTTCCAGATCCGTGTGTGGGTGTCTGGAAAACAAAGACCTAAGACATAAGACTCACAAAATACTTAGTCGTAGAACCCCCCCCCCCCAAAAAAAAGAAATACATATTCCACTGCTTTGTTTGTTGTAAACCTTTGATATGTTGTTCTTAAAGGTTTTATCAAAAACACTTGTGCAGAAATTGACTCTTAATTTTTGATTAAGTCATCATTTGTCGTAATTTGACTGGCCTACTGGGAAAGACAAATGACCAAATAATCCAGAGCATTATTTTCAACCGTTTCTTTTAAGGGATTGAAAATAAATGTATACTTACTTGGACAGTAGGGAGGTCTTTGTCGTACACCCAGAAATGAACTTCTTTAAGAAGCGTGCTAGGATATTGTCGGCTAAACTCTGAAACTTCTTGGTACATCATCTTCGCCGTAACGTCTCGTGGGAATCCGAGATTACCAGTTCCAATAGCGGGTATTGCAATAGATTTGAAGCCACCTTGATGGGCTTTTGCAAACACTGTACTCAGAACGGTATGTAAAACCTGCATCCAAAAGAAAAAGAAACTGGGACTCAAAATTTGGAGGACCTGGTTCGGAAAGATAAACGATTTCTGAGTTCCGATTCATTTAAAACCATTTTTGCGACGCTTGAAAAGTGTTGTTGTAAAATCAGAATTTATTGTCCAACCTTTTATTGCATGGACTGATTTAGATATGGAGTCCTCATATTTGTCATGTTTGGGGGTAGTTTTTCAAGATTATTGCTTCTCTGCCTATTTGTCTTTTGTTTGTTGTTTTTGTTCGTGCACAATTGCCCATCTCAATGTCAGCAATTTCTGAAATATGCAATATGTTGGATCTTTACAACTAAAGACCATTATTTCGTGTTAAAATAATAAAGGCAATACATTTATACAAGATCGCGCTGTTTGTGTCATTTATTCAATATATCCGTGAGAAATTCACTCGGTATGCTATATTCAACTTTGTAGTTTGAACCCCATGTTGGTACTCAAGTTTCGAACATGGAAATAAAAATGAAAAACAAAGTACTTTCAACCTTAACCTACTAACATCTCACTTATATTTCAGTTACAAATTGCGACACAATTCACTTGCATGCAATAAAATATCAAAGGGCAAACATTTCAAGGTTAATAAAAGTAGCTATACATGAAAATATATACATAAAATGAATATACAATACTACGCTCAATCCTAACCTATTTGAAAACACCACAATCAAATTTACAGGCAACCACTGACAAACGTAAGTTTATGAACACTAGTATGCGGAAATATGCATACACAATGAGCAAACCAACCAGCGAGTTCAAACTCAACCTACTTATACTACTATTCAGGTCAACATGTATTTAATTATGATTCTGAATTACATATCAAACTACAAGTTGAGATTTTATGTCTAGCACGCATTGATGATTGAAGAAGTCATAGAAATGAATTTGATTAAATGCATGCCTCACCTGTTTGTCCAAAACGGTTATTTTACAAATTATACAGCAAGCAAGAAGAACACTTTTGGGCTTCCAAACATTCATACTTACATATCCGAAGACAAAAATCGTTCATGTCCAGGTCCAACCGTCCAACTTTTTAAGCCACTTTTGCCCAGTGGGTTCCAGTCTATTTTTGTCACTCCATGTTTATTCTTTCTATCTCCTTTATTCTCTCTTCTCTTACCGCTCTCTCTCCCTCCCTCTCTCTCCCTCCCTCTCTCTCTCTCTCTCTCTCTCTCCCTCCCTCTCTTCATATTGCCCATGTTATGAAGTTTCATTATTACGTCTAATACCTTTTCTGATAGGCCCTTTCTGTATGGCGGACAATTCACATGATACACCCGAGAACAATTCAGATTTCCCGGTCCCGTTTCAATAAATGTGCCAGGCTGTACCTCTATCTTTTTACCACCTACGATAAGCTGACCAAAACATTCCTGCTGGAGCGCTGGCCCTGCTTCTTGTAAAAGAGCCTTAGAAAGATTGCCTCTCGACAAATTCATGTCACCACCAGCCGTGTTTAAGATGACATCCACCTAGATGCAATAGGAATTCAGAATGCATATTTCAGTAGAACACCCAAAGAACCCATACCCTGGAACACCCATGAATGTTTAGACGCTATAATTACGCGAAATATAGAATTCTTTATTTTAATTATGAACAATGAGCAAACATATGCCTCGGGCATGGCAACTAAACCTCCCTACTAATATAACCAGTTTTTATATAGCGCTTAATCCCCGTAAACAGGCTCAAAACGCGGTTGACAATTATTATTACAACGCCTTCAAGAAATCGTCACCATCATTTCGTTTCATTTAGATGGCTGCTCAAAGACATGCCTTACAAGCGCACAAGCCTATCAGCAGTTAGATTGTAATATTCCCCATGGCAGCTCCCCAGATTTCGCTTTGGTAGACAAGGCATATGAGATTAAGTATCTTGCCCAGGGACACAAATACGTTGACCATAGTGGGGCTCGAACTCACGATTTTAGCGGTCTAGACCACTAGACCACACGTGCTCTCTAACATGCCAAATTGACGTACGAGTGTCCATGGGAGTCAACGAGAAAAACGGAATCTGCCCTCACAAAATCTGTGTATGTTAGGCCCACAATAAACAAAATACGATTTGGTCATCTTTTACGAAATATGATAAATTGTGATCATGCAGTTTTCGAGAAAAAATCGATCGATAAGTTGTCACATGTCGGACGTTATTTGCGAATACAAGTACAGTGAGCAGGAAGAATTATTTTGTGAAAGAAAAAACATTCAGTAAGAAACGAAAAAACCTTAATACCTTGTCATCGGTTATGCTTCCTTTCATAAGGGTTACCTGAATCCCCTCTTTGGTCGACACAGTGCCAGGTGAGAGTTTGGCGAACATAGTGGGACTTGCAGTAGATGTTGGCGTTTTGGCACGACCTGGAGAAGCTGAATCTGAATGCACTAAAAAATCAATTGATTTAAATCCGAGGCGAATAAGCACCATGACGAAAAGTATCTGTGTGTGTCATTATTGATTGTAGAATTTGTAGTAGGTATAAGTAATACATATTTAGAGTGTGTAAAAAATTGACACTGATTGTGCTCACCGTTAAGGAACATTAATCCCAATACATTTGGTATCAATGGAAAGCGTATATTATTAGCATTAATTTCCGCAAAAATCATTCCCATTGGCTAGGTATAAGCCAAGTTACTGGCTTTTGTAGTCGGTTCACGCTCTGTCCAAGGATTTCCATGTAAATGCATGATAGTAACGGTCAATCACGGCCAAAATGAAAGGGGTGTGTCTATGTAAATGTTAAATTAAGTGGTATCATTATGCTGACATAATGTGTAAAAATAGATTGTTTGCAGCCCCGAGATACTGCCCGGAAAGACTTCCATATGTACCCCCCTCGTATATATTTACATGATACAAAATTTATTTTAATTTTGGCCTTGTTTGATCAAAAACGGAATAAACAGCTGAAATAATAACATTTTATGTTGCATGTAAATATATGAGAGGGGGTACATATGGAAGTCTTGCCTACTGGGCCATTTAGGCGACCTAAGTAGCAAAAATGTCTGAAAGAGATATATTACTTTTCGGGCCATCAATGACACCACTTCCAAATGTCCCTCTTCATGCCTCCTGAAATGCAGTACACTTGGGGGATTCAATGTTGACGAATCGAATCTCCTTAAGACTGGAATCGACGTTTATGTCAAAGAAATCGGCTGCGGCCTTAACAATAGTAGCAGCACACAAATCAGTTGGAAATCCGTACACACCAGAACTGATTGCAGGAAAGGCTATACTCTGCAATTTCTTTCTTTGAGCTTCTTGAAGGGAACTTGTAATTGCTTTATGGAGCAATTTCTCTTCTGTTGTTTGAGTTGAAGCAGGGGGTATATTCAGCTGTTTTCTACGCCACATTGGTCCAGCAACATGGATTACGTATCGACAGGGTAAGCTGCCGGCTCTAGTAGAGACTGCTTCGGCAACTGCTAATTCTCTACCCTTTTCTCTAAGGATTGCGTCGCTTTCTTCTTGTATGATCTGTCCTCCTAAAACATAAATTGGTTTAAAGTCACTATCAGTGATTCACCCAAAAGAGTAATTTTTTTTAAATTAGCAGGAATAGCTTAAAAGTGTAAGATAAGTCTGTATAATTATCGTAAGTTACTTTTTACTACTGAAACATTTACCGAAAAGTAAGAGAACAGCAGTGTTCAAAGATACGAATTTCCATTGAAATAATGTCACTTATAAAGCGCTACATACAACAGAGTATCTTAGCGCTATACATATAATCACGCAAACACACTAAAATACAGTTTGTTGATATATAAATTAAATGAAATACTATATAAATTAAATATAAACCTAATTATTTTAACATTAAAATTATTTTAAAAAAAGAAAGAGGTTCAGCACATGACTAATTTGCCACCCAAACTAACTCACTCTGATAAAAAAGGCAAGTCTTCAGTCTAGTTTTAAAAGGAGAAACAGTTGGTGCATTTCTAACATCCACCGGGAGGCTGTTTCACATACGCGTTGTAGTAAGTGCCGGTGTAGAAGTAATCATAGTCCGCCGTACTCATAGTCGGGCTATAACGGTAAAGAATAGGGCACTCGATTAAGTTGACTCTTCACGCAACATTAGTTTCACGCTTTATTCCGTTGTCGTCTATGGAGCTCGGACTGTGGCTCCCGGCGGACTATAATTACTTTCACACCGGTACGGAGAGTAATGACTAAAATATCAAATTTTGTTCTTATCAGGTTGCTTTGGGTTTTTAACTTGTAGGGTATATTAAAATACAAGTTCTTGTTACAGACATACAAAAAATCTGATTTTTGATAATATTTTCGATTTTCTGATTTAACAAATCATAGTGCCTTTAAAGGGACATAATGGCATGAAAAAATTGACATAATGAAAGGACCCTTACTGAAAATCACTTCCACGAGTTTGAAAACAATTTGGATGTTTACATTCTGTAAAACAGTAAAAACAGGAATAGTTCCGGGGGGAGGTGGCAGTTTGTGGCAATTTCTGGAAAAGAAAAGCAAGGTGTTGACATCCCTGACAGAATTGACAGTGTATCTAGCATGTTTTGCGACACAATTCAAAAGCATTCAGAGCGGGATTCAGGCATTGTACTTTAGGCTTGTAGTAAGATATTGATCTGGCAAGTGAAAGATGGATTAGCTGGGATTAGCACATATAGCAATGGTCTGTGAGCTGATGACAACATGCTTTTCAAGTTTGGTAAATGCTGGCAATAATGTCAGCATCCTTGTTCCAGAAATTGCCACAAACTGCCACCCCCCCCCCTGGAACTCTTCCTGTTTTTACTGTTTTTTACAGAATGTAAACATCCAAATTGTTTTCAAACTCATGGAAGTGATTTCAGTAAGGGTCCTTTTCATTATGTTAATTTTTTTTGGTGCTATTATGTCCCTTTAATAGATGTGCTGCAGTGAATACTTTGTTTCACGTTGGAATGAATATTCTCGTTAGCAGCATATGCTTTCGGAGTGTAAATAATATTTAGAGAGAGAGAGAGAGAGATGTTACCCGCTGAAACAATAGCCCTTGCTATTCCTCCAATATGTTGGAGCTTCTGATTGGCAGCATTGACAATTGCATCTACCTTCTCTTTAGTCATATCGCCTTTGCATACCACAAAGCGCCGCCCATGTGTACTTGTGTAGTGGCTTTGGATTTGGCAATCATTATCAAGCTGTGTGTGTCTCATGGAATTTTCCACCGCGTTGGGCGATTCTCCAATGATACAATCGCAATCTTGACCCACTGATTTCAGAACCCGACGGCCTTTGGATTCTCTGAGAAGTTTAGGCATGCCTGCTTTGTCCACGCGATGCTTACGCTGAACAAGATTTGCCGTCAAAGAACGAATACCTTCGAGGGCATTTTTCACCCCCTTTTCATTCCCACTTAAGATAAGATCACCATTACTTCCTTTGAAATCGTGCTCGAGTTTGAGGCCATTGGATTTATTTTTTGCGCCGTATGGTATCTAGTTCCTTTCCACAAAACTGGATTAAAAATTCCAAATGACCTCGACTGAGGCTAATGATCTTATGATGTATAGCATTTTCTTCGATGAAAGTCCCCATTTTAACCAAAGCGTCATCCACACTGTCCTTAAAACCGGTTATATCTATTACGCGGTGCGATTTGTTTATATCCAAAGAAGTATGTGTCCTTTCAGTGATTAATTTCATGTGATCTTTCCCGTTTTGTGACAGCAGCAATTCCATTGTAACATCACTCTTGATGGTCATCGTGCTTGAACGAATCTGGTCTTGAAGGAAGGACTCTGCATTGCGAATTTTAACTTGGCTGCGACCATAAAGGAATACCTTCTTTTCGCTGAGTTCACAGGTTACTTTGTAACCTTGCGTACCAAACATCTCATGGATATTGTCAATCACCTGTGATATAAATTGATATATGTTTGGATGAACCGTAACTTCGATGTATTCTAGAGCCTCTAGCATGATGTATATTGACACCTGGGCTTCGGATATCTCTCCTGGAATACCTTCAAAACATACTTCTTGTGTATCTGGCGAAGTTGTTATTTTCACCTCCTGACATTGATCCCGAACGTCTTCCTCAATGCCGCAGAACAAAAACCGGTTTAGCTTTGTTTGGGATAGCTTCATTGTCCTTTTCGTCATTTGCTCGTCTCGTTCGGATTTGAATTTTCTGTTCACGAACAAGCTCAGTGACTACTTCTTTCGCTTTAGCTATGTGCACTGACCGACCAACGAAAAGTAATGCACTTTTTTCAGGTAGCTGTAACATTTGAATTAACTCAAGTTGGACATCTTGTAGTGCTTCACTAACATTCACCCAAATCTTCCTCTCGATTGGCATAAGCTCTGTCGTAAACTTTTGCAAGTAATCAGATATTTTCTTTTCAGCAGTATCCTTCCATTTGCCCCAGACTTTACTTTCGGATTCATTCACTTTGGATATGTGCGGACTAAGGAAGATAAGGCTTGTATCACCCTCGTGTGGCCAAGTAATACACGTTGTGCATTTTCCATTTCCGTTACAAAAGCTGACTTCTCTGTTGTCATTACAAATTCCGTGACGATTGGGTCAATCGAATAGGTAAAAGGCTTTGGAATTGCAGGAGTCGGACACTGAGTGGAAACGGCGGTACCAAGAAAATCATAATGAGCTGTCACAACCAGAGAAACTCCTGAAAGTTGGTGGGATCTCCCGATTACTCGATCCACAACTGTAGAAATAAATGCAAAAATATAATCCGGTTAAAACGATCATGATTATATTACAATCGTTGACTTTGTGGACGTATTGTAAAAAATGTATAGTAAGTAAAGCATTGACGATGTAGATTAAAAAAATAAGATGTAACAAATCGTAGGCATAAATCCGGAGGGGGGATATGTCCCCAATATTTTGAGGAAGGGATTGAAATTTGAGTGAATTACTGTCATGAATAAGTACATAAAATAAATTTCTCTCATGTTTGTATGTACTTATTCATGACAATAATTCACAGCGGCTATTAGCAACTCAATTTCTCTCATAGTCCCCTAGGAATGCAAGACATGTTCTCATCTTCGTAAAACAAGGTATTCTTTAATAATGCTATGGTAAATATAATAAAATTCAGCCATTACCAGTCCAGTCGTCAAAGTAAACAAGCGCCGAATTATTGCTTTCGTCAAGTTGAACAAAGGACACATCACCTCCACCGCTTTTCCGTGAGTTCTCGAAATACAATTCCACTGTATCGCTCGATGATCCAGGTGGTAGCTTCTGTACCAGAACGCAGTCCGTTGCAGTTACCCGCTCAGCAGTAAGTGTTACCCCAAACAAACTTTTCTGGCCAAAGCTAGCAATAACCGAATCAAGGTCTAAGAAGGGAAAACAAAATAAATGACATTATACTTTGCATTTCTCATCCAAACATCGCCCTACCCCTCGTCTATTTTTATAGCACGTCTAAGGGGGGGGGGGGGGGTGCAAACGGAATACCCGATGGTGATGATTATGGCATTCGAACTTAATGACGTCATTGTGACGTAATGCTAGGCATGTTAGTATTCAATGGAAAGAGGAGGACCATAGCTATAGCTATCTATTGGTACCAAAATCAGGTGTCTGTGATATTCCTGTGTTGTGCTAGGCGTGTTGGTACTTCTATCCCGAAAAGGGGGGGATTGCCACCCCCTATCCATCACTTTAGGATCATCCTGTATCTTACCTACACCCCGGTGGATGTTTGGTTTTGGATGAAAAGGAGCGAAAAATGTCAATTGACAATTACATTAAATAATTTGGCACCAAAAGGGGGGGGGGGTTAGTAAGCCGGGGAAGTTCCATATGCTGGAGAAAGCTTGAACGCCATAATAGAACAACTGGTAAAATGTAGTAGAATTGTAAAATGTAGTAAAATGTTATTACAGAATTCAATGGGCCTAGTCTGTTAAGATTACGGTTGCAAAGCTAACCTTGAAAAAGGTCACCAGGTTCATTTAAATTATTCGAAAAAAAAATAATCATGAAAATAAAGGTGCCTCTCTTCCCCAAAACGATCAGTATATATATTTACTGATGTCAATAATATCACCCGATTGATCAGGATTAGATCGTCGATTAATTGGACTCTAGTCCTGCGGTGGTCCATTATTAAATTGCGAACTAGTCTGTACCAGTGGCGTAACAGGCGGGGGGCAGGTTGCCCCCCTGACGACTTTGGCCGGGAAACAATTGGCAAAAATCATGCTAAATCAGCCGTTTTTTAGCCCTCTGACCGGGAAAAATTGGCCTTTTGACCCCCCTGAGAGGGAAAATTTCCCCAAACTGGGAAATTTGCCCCCTCAGAGCGGGTAGGCCCGTTACGCCACTGGACTGGTCTGTACACAATGTTTTGGTGGTTTCTAGGCAACATTAACCTGCTGATTCCAAATCTTAACGATGCAACTTCGTCAACTTTGAAAAGTGGGAATAGTAACAGGGATAAAATTTGTAAATGTACCACACGGGGTTAAAAGGTGTATAGATGTGTTTCTCTGCTCCTAAGGATTAAAAAAGCATAGTTTGCTATATGTCAAACCTTTTTGTATTTGCCCGACGGGCCAAAATTGTTAAGGGTCACCATGGGGAAGGGGTCTCTAATGATCCGATTCGTATCAAATTGGTTTCAAATTGGTCGTATTGGACTGTTACAACAAGTAATATACATTTGCTCTTTGTTAATCGGCGCCATGCTATTTAGCAGAGGCTTCAGCGCTAATCCCCATAGACCCAGGCTGTAAGCTGTACCAGTATTTGAGATATATATCACACAGCATGAAGAATTTGAGCCCGTTTTGAAATCTGTACATTCTAATTTGAGCCCATTTTGAAATCTGTACATTCTAATTTGAGCCCATTAGCAAACTATACCTTTTATAGGACGAATTTTACCCTTTCCTATCTCAAAATGTTCAAGGATGAAAAAGTTGCATCATCAAGATTTGGAATCTGTAGGTCAATATTACCTAGAAAAACAATAAAAAACATTTTTGCGATTATCAACAAGATTTAACTAATTTTAAGTTAATCACTTCCTGGTTTAGTCACGAATTTCGTCCGGATTATTTTCAAAAACATATTTCGGGTGATTTTGTCCCTTTTCATATGGAAAAAGAAAAGATATTCTTTTTTGTGTGCTTCCTGAACTCTTCCTGTTAATTACTTTAGGAAATGAAAAACATTTGTTTTTTTTTAATTTTTATTGAATCGGCAACAAATATTTTGGTTGGATGCTTTCTAAGATTCTTGTTTAAGATAAGATTAAGATTAAGGAACTGTAGGTCTGTGTACAGAGAGAAGGTGGAAATAAATAAGCCATAGCTGATTTTTTTCAGGATAGTTTGCTAATGTTGTTAGAAGCAACATATCAAACGTCCCCACGAGTCCCCCTTGTGCCTTTTGAGTAATAAGGGGTAAAGCTTATACAGGGGTAAAAAATTTAAAATGATTCAATTGAGCTAAATCATGGACTATTGTATTATTCTCACTCTGATTAAAAAAATGTATGGTTTGCCTAACTTTTGACCTTTAGTTTTTAGGAATATAGGCCAAAATTCTTTCCAGGTCATCGTGGGGTAAAATTTCAAAAACAGTCCAATTTTAATTAAATTAATCCTAAATTACTCGTACATGTTGTACGGTCATATTATGGCAAAAAATGCGTATTCACTCCATCTACATCTTTTAAATATTGACCTTATAGGGCAGTGGCTTTTGACCTCCCATAGACCCTGCATGTAGAAACCTGCCATAATCAGCCCTATAACTAAGGCAGGAAATTAGTTCAACTATTTTAAATATTTCCTTTCAGTTTATACACAACGAGACGAACAATTTGATACAGTTTTGAAACAGAACGAGAATCATTCGGAAGCTTTACCCCAGTATGACCTTGAACCGTTATTTCCCTATAGTTGATAAACGATAAGTCACAGATAGGGCAAACTATATTTTTTTAACCCTTATGACATGACGCAAACATTAGTTTACATTTGAAGACAATTGGACCATTATCAAATTTGACCCTTGTACAAACTTTACCCCCTTATTACTCAATAAGCACAAGGGGGACTCTTGAGGACTTTTGATATGTTGTTCCTTACAACATTAGGAAACTATCCTGAAAAAATCAGCTATGGCTTATTTATTTCCAGGCGTTTTTCTATTAATCTTGAACTATGAGATTTTGGTACTTCTTTCCCTGTTTGTTTTTTGGAATAAATATAACTGCATTGATAAAAAAAACCGTTTGAAGGTATATTTGAAAATGGGACGTAAAATATTTTCACTTTACTTCGAACTTCATGCATGCAATGTATACGTCCTATCCCGCTGAACCCTGCCCTTAAATAACCAAAGCGACGGTATACACGACACGGTGATTAAATTTCCAGAACCCGTGCCTGGGCCTCTCACACGAAGGATTTTACCAGTAAAGATTGGACTGTGATGCCATGCAATCAGTACAATTTTATGGGTAGACCAGACGATATCGAGTTACAGTTTCATTGAAAAACAGCCTAAGCCGAGACATTATGTCTAGAAATCAAGGGCAGGTTTCGCTAGCTGTTAGCAATGGTTCTGCTTTATTGCGCTAAAACAATGAAACAGTTGAAGCGAATCTGGGCTAGAAGTAGCCCAAAGTCCGGGGAAAGTAAACGGCAAAGTCGGGAGTTGCAATGAGTCCGTCATGAATAGCGGCTAATTAAACGGATTATAACATTGGCAGTTTTTCCTCTGTGGGCGATGTTCAAATTTCAAATTGAAATGTCGACACCCTATTGTCTGTTTCGCGTCTTTTCAAATTTAACAAAGCGGTCATACTTACGCTCTAGATCAATATAGGACAATCAGCAACGTAAATGGATGGTAGAATTCGCAAAACCAGAATGGGTAGAGTCTGTGGGCTAACAGTTTCGGGTCCTAGTTGATTTTCTTGGCCACGAGCCCGGGGCCACGATGAAAAAGGCCATTGCCCATAATACTTGCGGACTCGGTTCCAAGCACTGACCTCTATGTAATAAGATAAAGGATGAGAAACTGTTATTAAAAATATGGGTCTTTTGATAAGGTCTGGTGAGCCTGTTAAGACTCCGAACTAGCGGCGAGCCGCTAGGTCGGAGGGTAACAGCAAGGCAGACCTTTTCAAAACTCCATTATTTTTCATAACGTGTGTTTTTAATTCTTTATCTTACATATACGTCGTGACAAGAACGAATATGGGATCTTATATAATTATTGAGAAAATTGAGAGTGTATATTTTTTTTATATTTAATATCTTGAAGCAGCGTTATGTTTTTTTTTTTTCTTAATAAAAACCCATGGTGCTGTTATGTCACTTGTGCCGGATTCTAACAGCACCGCCTATAGTCGATAAAGGTTTTACTCTTCTGAGAATTAATCTTATTGTTGAGAGAACGCCTGAATCTGATTTGAAATGGCCCCATCATTGAGCAGATTATCCTAGTGACTGGTTAAGCCGTGTGTAATGGTTGTTTAGAGCAGGTTTGTAAATTAAGTTAGGTACAGTCAGTACCGCCGAGAGGGGGGGGGGTCAAAGGGGGTACTTGACCCCGGGGTCCCGGGTCCAAGGGGAGCCCGTAAAAAAAATAAAAGTTCATCCCTTGCGTTGTGCAAAATGTCGGAGTGCGGGAAGAGAAAGTGAGAGAGGAGGGATGAGAGAGAGGGGGAGAATGAGAGAAAGATGAGGCAATTGGACGAATACAGGGGGCCCGTTTCCCCTCCTGCGACAATGATACCTACTTCGTTGAGAAAATACTCTTAGCCCACGAATTCCCTTTTCTTTTCGCGCTACGCGCGGTTTAATAAATTTAGTGCAGGGCCTCTCTCGTTTGAAATTCACAAAAACAATTAAGATTTCGTTTTATAAACGTTTGTCAGGAATTAAAAAGGACGTACTTAAATACCCATTTCAAATGTTCCTATCAAATATATAAAAAAGTGAACATTGCAAGGGTTCCGCGCTTGTTCCTCACCCACCCCCGCCCTTCATGACCTTTATAGATTATTCTATTACCTCCGCTGCCCATTATTGAAAATGGAGCATTCTGATTCAGTTTTATGCCCCTTATTTTTGCAAAATGGGTTTGTCAAATAAATTTTCCTCATTAATCAAAGATGTTGTAGTAATAGACTAGAAATAAGGTTTGCAGTAATCCTCTATGGGCTCATAGTGTATCCTCGGCCGGAAAAACTTAACAATAAAGGGCTCGGCTGCGCCTCGCCCATTATTTAGTTTTTCCGGCCTCGGACACATTAGTGAACATTAGTGAACATAGTGAACATTAGTGAACATTGCAAGGCTTCCGCGCTTCGCGCGGGAGGGCCACACCCCCTCCCGCACCCACCCCCTTGGCCGTCTCAATAAACACACCCTCCCACACACATCCCCCGGCCATCTCCATAAATACAATATGAATAATTCAAACAAAAACAACCATTAAGTTGCATCGATCAACAACATTATACAGCTCCCACACCGCGCGCCGCGTCATGACCGCTTCGCAGCCACTGTAACTTCAAAATCCCCCCCCCCTATTGGGTTCTGTAAACGAACTTGGTAAAAGGGGCCCGTAACGCTAAGGTTCTCCCCGGGCCCGCAATTTCTCTCGGCGGCCCTGGGTACAGTTCAAATAACCTTTTTACACGTATATCTGACCCCGCATTCTGACACCACGAATTAAAGATCTTGATACAGAGTTATTCGAGGTGACTACCGAATGTTGACCGCAGGTAAGTGCTTAAGAAGTTTTAGCTTAGAAGATATCCTATCTTAGGCAATTCTTAAATAGGCTATGTCTTACGGCTATCACTAGCACTCGATTGTGTTATATAAAGAAACAAAGGCTGAAATTCCCTTCTCTTTTGCATACGCTTCTCCCTCATTTTTATTTTTAAATCCCGGATTCAGTGATCTGGCATTATGGGTATCAATTGTTACCATTTTTAAAGTAAAAGCAACATGTTTAAATTGTCTTTTTGAAGATTTTCATGATTTTGAATCACTAGTTTGGCTGATTCGTTGACGATATACCTGTATTAGCTAAACAGAAGATGGTAATCCGACAATCACAATAAGCTTTGTATTGAGTCACCTGAAGGTTTCCATGACTTTGAATCTTGTCTGATTCGTTATCGATATACTTGTATTATCTAACCAGCAGATGGTAATCCGACAATCACAATAAGCTTTGTATTGAGTCATCTGTTCTTTCATCTTTCGATTGTCCCTTTAAAATAGTGAAGAAGAAATTTGCATAACTTACAATCACTACTTTGGCTGAATCGTAATCGACAGATAAGCTAACAAGTAGATGGCAATCTGTGCTCACAATTAGCTTTTATATTGAGTTCTTTCACTATTGTTTAGTTTTTCATTTGTACCACCTGAGGCCGAGGTGTTTCTAGAATTTTCCTTTGTTCAATTGTCCTTTTTTGTTTAACTATGAATATTCATCAGACCGTTATTTTTCTCCGGAAGTGTCCAGAGACCACTTTCGGAAAATATAACGGTGTGATGAATATTCATAGGTTTAAATAACGGTCTCTATAATGGACAGTTGAACAAAAGAAACACAATTGATAATGATTGAAAAGGAAAAGGGCTAGACGTATATACATGGATAGCGGGATCGCACGTAATTGAGTAGTCGTCGACTGATACAACCGGAACTTCCCCAGCGACCATTTTAAGGAGGGCCAATGAGTTTAATATAAAATAGAGCGCGGACTGTTGGCAGAGTAATTGCCAGTTTGTTTACAAACAAACCTAAACCTCATGCTCTGAAATAAAGGCAAATAGAAAACATCACTAAATCAGCCATTATTTTTAGAAAAAATGTACTTATTTGTTTACAGGAAATCGTAGTTATGTAAATAATATATATTTTTGTTACAATTTTAATAAAAAATCCTTATTTTGCCATGTTTTCATCGAAATGAATGAAGCGGGCAATATGCCCAAATCAAGTAAATTCCTTCAGGAAAGTGTCCTCTAAATTGGGGCCATGAAGCCAATTTTGGGCACCAATTTAGAGAACACTTTCCTGAATGAATTTACTGAATTCAGTGAATTTTTGTTTTGCGGTCAATATTTCAGTTATGTAAAGAAACAACATGATCTGAAACACGCTAAAATTACAAAATGTTTAGTTTATATTAACAAGCCCGCCAAATTATACGTGGACTGTCAGATTTTCTTGTTGATTGACATTTCGGATGGGGGATTTCAGTGTCCGATTGCAACCCATGTGTTAATAATAAACACACCCAAAAAAGTAACCCCCACCCCTGAAATTTGTCAAGTTCAAACGATACATCTTGTTATACAATATGGGATGTAATTTGAAGCGGTGTTTATTTATGCGTATTTTGACACCTCATTTGTGACGATCGATGGAGTATTGTTGAAGTTATGCCCACTTGCCCGAACCCACCCCAGGATTTAAAAGTTGCAGTAAATCCTATTGACAATCATACTGTTACAAATTGAAATCAGTGCAATCCTCTTCTTCTCTGCATACTGCAACAGAGTAACTCATGTGTGAAAACAGAGACATCAGTTAATACCTGGCTGACTGACCGGCGATTAAAGACAAAATGAGGCATTTTCAAAAGTCACAAATGTGATATCATTACCTCGGCTGATTCAAACACTTAACTTAAAGTTTATTCTTCATTAATGTGTGAATCAAACACACTTTTAGCGAACTTTTGACATTAATTTCTTATGGCACTTTTTTCAGATCGTCTGAAATCCAAATGTTGTACATTATGCTGCTGCCCGACTTCACTTGACCGAACCCACCCCAGGATTTAAAAGTCGCAGTAAATCCTATTGACAATCATACTGTTACAGATTGAAATCAGTGCAATCCTCTTCTTCTCTGCATGACAAATTCTCCTCTATAGGGCTTACTGCAACTTTTAAATCCTGGGGTGGGTTCGGTCAAGTGGGCATAACTTCAACAATACTTCATCATTCACCACAAATGGGGTGTCAAAATGCGCGTAAATAAACACCGCTTCCAATTATATCCCATACCGTATAATGCGATGTATCGTTTGAACTTGACAGACAAATTTCAGGGGTGGGGAGTTACTTTTTGGGTGTGTTTATATAAACGGCAACGTTGAAATTCAAGATGGCGATATCTCATGACCTGGCAGGCGACGACGGCGCAGGGCTATCGATCGTAATTCAACCCTTTGCCGGCAATTTCGACCAACCTAAAAATTTTTCTTGAGTAAAAAGCTTGCCTGGTTCATTTTCAGGAGCCAAAATGGCCATAGAATATGCTCGTTTTAATTGTCATTTTACATGCGCACAAAAGCCAACATGTCAGCGCCCTGCATGCTACAGGTTACACAAGAAAGAGTTATCAACAGTTTATACATGTATAAACATCCTTGATGTTGGCTATTATAAGTAGATTTCAAAATAAGTGAGACCTCTTTATAAACAGTTTTAGGTCTGTCCAGTCACCCTAAGAAGTAAGAGGATTTATTTTAATGACCACAGGTAAAAAGTTGATGATATGCATATCAATGTACAGTAATATAGACATGCCTGTATGAAGATTGTATTTGGTTCAAGTCCTACTTTAACGATTCAACCAAGTGTTTGAATTGAATTATCAGGATGAAAACGTCAGCAATTATTTAATAATAAATTGTTATTTGAACACAAGTTACCTTTGATACTGCAAAGTATTATTACTTATCACAGCATAGAAGAAACAGTGCATTCTGATTAATACACACAAAACGCAACTAAGTTTTTGTTTGGCCATCCAACCTTATAGAAGATCAGCGCAAAGCGGATTATGAATTTCTTGACATTTCCGGCCAACCTTGACATCTAGTCTTCTATCATTAACTGACCATATTGTAAGAACTTTACAAATCAGTTTCCAGTAAGCCGGTTCTGTGCAGCAAATTTCTATCAACACCACAATGTGTTTTGTAAAGGCAACAAAGGTCTAGTCTCACTCTCCACATCGCCAAAGATTGAACTCTCACATTAATATCCAACCCATGGAAATATGCAAGAACTCTCACTGAATTTGAAATCTACTATGAGACAAGTGTGTGTGGGTTGCCGCAAGCCTTTCCTTTTGAAATGGGCTCGCAGGCAAAACACCGGATTTATTTATGAATATGGGAGCAATAAAACAAAGTCCATGTTTGTAGTTTTACTAATTTTCGAAAAGAAAAACAAAACAAAACTAATGGTTGTTTTGAGTTAAGGATAGGCCAAATTGACTATGTAGAACCAAGAACATGGGGGTTTGATACATTTTGGGATTTTTTATGAGACCTAACCATGTATGTTACCATTAATTGCTATAGGAGAATTACTCCAGACCTATTTTAGGCTATTTATATTCAGCATGTATATGAAACATTAATACATTTTAATTATCATTTGTATTTGATTGTACCATGTTTTTAACCATCAAAGGTCACATATATGCGGAAAAATATTTTGTCACCGCACCAGCTGACCTGTTGCATTGTTAGACAATTACCAAAAGGGCAAAAACGGGACGTGCGGAAAAAAATCCTGGTTCAACATTGACACCCCTCCACATATGCACTTAAGTGATAATACAGACATTTTGTTCATAAGGCATCATCAGAATCAAATAACCTCTTTTTACGGATGTCTAATTAACTCAGAAATGAGGGTGCTAGGACCACGAAATTCGCATTTAATATAATTAATTATAAAAAGATTAACAATTAACAAAATCAAGCAATTACTTGGTATTTCCTGGTTGTAGCTCAGTAACGCCGTTCCTGGTTGCTCTCCATAAACCACGACTGGGTCGCAGTCAACTTTAGTTCTGCTTTCCAAAATAAGCATCAGTGTCTCAGAAGTAAAGTTGTCCGGGATACCTTTCAATAATATTTTCTGTCTATCTAGGAGTCTTGGAGGGCTGACCTTCTTCTCCTTAACAACGATAGTTGCTCTCTCGAGGACATGAGTTCTTGCAAGTACACGGTCAATTGCTGCAAGCATAAGCATGATATATGTTTTATTTCTGATGTAATGAAAGTATGCAAGTATGTGACGCATCGTTAGACGGTTGAGGGGACTGACTTAAAATGGCGGTACGGGAATATGCGGCGGTCAAGACCCCCAGTTCGCGCCTCTTTTGCAGTTCTTTAGAGTTTACACCCCCTGTTCAAGTATGCCTCAGTTCTTAAGACCCATACTAGACCTCTCAATTTTCAACTCCATGGCTAAAATTGTGGGAATTTTCATCTCCACAACCTCTAATTTGGCAAAAATTCAAATTGGTAGAAAAGGTCCAATTCCGAGACCCCACTTTTAGCCAAATTTAGTTCTCAAACACCCAAATTCGGCGCTTCGCGGAGCACAACACTACCCAAACCAAAGTTTGAGTGCCTCGGTCAGTATAGATATCAAGGGGAAGTGGAAGTTGAAAATAATTATTGCCCACTACGGTACGAACAAAAATCGCCACACTGATTATAAAAACAAAATCCCTCACCTAACTCTAATGGAATGGGAGCATGGACCTAGGTCAAACATCATCGTTCATCCCCCACTACAGAAAAGGTTTAGCAACTTTGAGAGTTAGTGTCCCGGTTAGTATGGACCCTTTTTATCAATGCTGTCCATTCAACTAGCTTAGCTTAGAATTGTGGTGTTACGTTTTCAATATCGGCCAATTCAAGTTTACACAAGAGTCAAACTTTTAAAGTGCTCCAATCATGTTGAAATATGTGTCATACTGTCCGTCTAGTCATAACGATTCCAAAAATGTTTGTTTGTACCATTAATGGCCAATGGTTTTGAAGTTATAAGGTAAAAATGGCTTCAATTGTAAAAAGGTCAATTTACATTTGTACAGGGGTCAAATTCAGAAGTTGCTCCAAGTTTGGTAAAAAATGAAACAAATTGTTTATCTAGATTAATGTTTAAAAATAAGGAATAGTTTGTATCATCTACAATGCATAGTTATCATGTTATGTGACAAAATAGGTCATAGGACAACATAATCCAATTGACACTCTTTGACCTTTATCTCGGTAAGTAAACATTTAACATAACCATAACTATACCTTTTGGGAGTCCTCTTTCCTCAGGCAATAATTTGCAAGTATTTAAAATATAATCAGAGTAACGTTCAATGTTGACACTGTACAAATTTTGATTGACCCTTTTTACCATTTTAGTCATTGTTACCCGATAACTCAGAAATCAATGGTCGTAAGTGGTATAAACTAAATACATTTTTGGAATCCATAAAACTAGACGGGCAATATGTCATACTTTTCAACATGATCGGATCATTTTAAATTTTTTATCCCTGTGTAACCTTAAACTGGCCCCCTTGAAAAAGTGACACCACAATTTGAGAGTACTAACTACCCAGCAGTGACCTAGAGGGCCTATACAGTATTTATCAATGGTGTTAAACCTTTTTTCTTCAGTGGGGGGGGGGGGGGGTGAACGAACTAGCTCCTTATATAAGGCCCTATGATATTCTGCTCTTGCTCTATAAGAACATCAAATTCGAAACATAAAAGCTCGATCCAAACTTCTATGCCCCCTTGATTTTATTTTGCATTATAGCCAAAATATACATTTTCTACAAATTCCATTTTTTTCCAATTGGCTGTTTTTGTAATTTTAAGAAAATGTTGTTGGCAACACTTAAGGTTTTTTTGAGCAATACGAAATGTAAAGACCAAATGACAAAATGTCGCGATGTTTGCTGATTTACCAATATTTCGCCATTTTTATATTTGTTTGTTTGTTTGTTTTTTTTTGTTTTTTTTGTTTGTTTGTTTGCTTTTTGCTTGTGTTTATTCTTTGCATTTGCATCATTTACTTTCCAAAACGTGTACTTAAATTTCATAGGTTTTACATAAACATTTATGCATGACACAAAACATTTCCACCCATTGTCCTGCCCCTTGATAATATATGTCATATTTACCTTCTTCATCTTCAAATGTAATGCTCACAGTCATCGCTGACTTATTTTCCTGGTGTTCCAATATGTCACCACCTCCAGATCGCCGAGTGCTTTCAAAATACATCAGTATAGTTTCCAAGTTAGTTGAAGATTTGAATCCAGAAATTTCAATGCCGCGAGTAGGTCTGGTTTCAGAATTGGCCGTTTCTTTATCAGACAAATTAACGTTTGATTTCTGTGGTAGCAAAGGTCGGTTTTGTTCTGATGATAGGCTTAGGGTAGGCGATTGAGTGAATCTACCTTGATCATTACGCCCTTGATATGGTCGCAGAGGCTCACGTTCCGCGAAGTGTTCGGTGTACCTCGCTTCCATGTTCCATTGTTGGTTGTAATGCTCGGCATCTGCAGTAGAATGCTGCGATGGTCGTCTCTGTTCCCAATTCACGGGATGTTCATTATGCCAGCGAGTTGGTTTTTCTGGGTGTTCATAATAATT
The DNA here is from genome assembly GCA_023653785.1 of Ophioderma brevispina. Lineage (NCBI taxonomy): Eukaryota > Metazoa > Echinodermata > Ophiuroidea > Amphilepidida > Ophiodermatidae > Ophioderma > Ophioderma brevispina. Next base: position 54,479 of record JAMKCH010034079.1, read on the forward strand.
TCTAGAACCTCCTGTATCCGCATCATATGGATTCAATTCACTGTTGTACCGTTCTCGGTGGTCGTAATCCTCAAGGAAACTAAATTCATCACCTTCGTTGGTATACTCTGGCATATTTCTTGATGTATATCGATATTGGTTATTGGTTTGAAAATGAGGTGATCTACGTTCTTCATACCTCCGTTGTTGAACAGTGCGTGCACCAATGGATGGGGCGTTATCTGACCGTTTCTCTCGATGGAAACCACGACGTACATGGCTCCGACTGCGTCCACGACCGCGATAGCGATTTGCTTCGGTATTCTGGTAGTTTTTACCGCGTCCTCGATTACATGCATATGATTGAGAATAACTACCACGCCCCTTGCCACGCCCTCCACTGGAATAGCGATTTTCTCTACTGTGGCTTTCTCTCCTTTCTCGCGGATAATCGTTACTCCCTTGAAACTGAGAGCTCCTGGGGTTTGAATAAGTGTTTTCAGGTGCATGTGTACTTTCAACGTTGGATTGTTTCTGCTCATTCGCTACATCACCTGTCTGGTCGTTACTGCTTTGATCGGCATTGTCAACATTTGATGCTATTTGGGTTTTTTTTCCACGTCTAAATGATCCCTCTGTGAATGCGTTATGAGACATTTTTTTTAAATTTATGCAATTGTTATAGGGTCAATAAATTGGTGGATTTTTTTTGTTCAGATGATATTGCTGCCCTTCCCAGTCTGCTTGGCTTCGTGTATCAATCAAGCTAAACGAAATACCTTCACACTGTATATTAAGATCTGAAGGTTTGATAGTTGTGGAAGGATGAAGCGATCCACGTGAAATCACCTATACTCTTCTAACATCTGTAATTGAGAAATGTGTATAAAAGAATACCTTAAATTTAAACAAAATAATTCACCTTGTCTATATCATCATTTTCATTTAGTTATTTGATATACTTACTTGAAAAAAATCGTATTTTGATTCTAAAGAAAGTATGTTATCTGAACACGTTGAATACCTAGAATGCCCTCGCGTGGGTATTTTCGCATCCTAATTATATCAGGGTATTAATTTCTCTTTCTGAGTTTTAGTATTAATTTCAACAACAAATGCCCAACTTCCAATTCAGTTTATGTGCATTGCTAATTTTAGGTATGAATAAGCTTGGTAATTGGCATTGTTGTATTTTATAAGTACGATTATTTCCCAGTTTGCGATTTTACCTGGAACATATTTCGTACATGTAGGCGTACTTGTGTTGGTGATTCACGAATCCGTCTTAGGGAAATGGGGGGGGGGGGGCAAATCTCCGGCCTCACTTAACAATAATTTGCAGGAATGGGCAACTTCATGGAACGTATATACTATTTAGTGCTGCCAAGTGTAAAACTGTAACAATATCAATCACGAAAGACGCTGCAAGCAGCTAAGTCTCCACTTCTTTGGCTTTGGAACAAGTCTGGAAGAAATCAACAGGGTTGATTTACTTGGCATCTCAATCCTGGACCTGTCTTGTTCTCCTGTGATTACCGAAATGGTTAAAACTGCCAGCCAGCGACTAGGATTGCTCCGTCGAGTTGCACCCTATCTTGAGACAACTCAAAGGGCTGTTATATATAAATCCATGGTTCAATCCAACAATGAATATGCAAGCTCAGCTTGGTGTGGAGCAACACCTACTACACTATCCAAACTTGATGCAATCTAGAGACGTGCCATTTCCATCATCGGTATCCCTGAGAGTGAGCTCACCTCTTACCGCATCCAACCATTGGGTCATCGCAAGGCAGTTGGAATTGCCTCTCTTTTCCACCGCATGTTTTTATGGACAAACACCAGATCTCTTCAGCCAGCTGCTACCTGAGCTGCTCTCAGTTGACCCTCGCCTTAGGTCTCATGACCTTGCTGTTGGCCTCCCACAGAAGATCATTTCTCCCATTCTCTGTAGGCTTATGGAACGCCCTTCCTGCTCATGTACCATCTTGGCGCCAATCCGCAAGCGTTACTAATTAGATAACTGCTGTTAATGCCTTGATTAGCCTTGACATATAAAGATATATTCTTAGTTTAGGATGGAATTGTTGAAGTAATGCATCTCAAGGTCATGTCTCAAAGTTCAATGTTATCACTAAAATGAGCTTTTCGACATTTTATCTCTTGAATGATATCAAAATTCGGCAGTCGTGAGTCGTGGCTTGTAAACTCATAACATGGCGAACATTACATGTAGCTTGTCATGCCAGGTGTAGACCATAGGATGTTCGATTGAAAGATGAACGGAAAGAATTCTAGGTTACGCATATCGACGAAGTACGAAATTTTTGCACAGATCGATCGGGGATAGAATACCTTTAATTACTGCCGGGTATGGCAAATTGAAAAGTTGCACATTACCTTGAAAATTGTAACGGATTGGCCAAAGTCTCGCAGAAGAATTTTGCAGAATTCAGCAGTCGTAAATGTGAAAGCATGGAAGGATATTCCTAATGGCGTTGGAGCACCGCTTTGTATGGATATTGCAGCCGGTACCGGACGCAGCGAATGGAGTTGAATTTTAATCTGTTTCACCGAATATTCGTTTCACCGTCGGGCTGCTATAACCAGGCTATCCCGTGTTTTTAACAATAATTTAAAGGGATAATTAGATCAAGATTATGCTTAATTGGACTTTGTTATAATTCAATAATTTCAGGTATTATCAGCAGTGATATTAGTGAATATTTAAGGCCCAAATAGAATGCCTCATGTCCGGATTTGCTAGGGAAAAAAAGACAAAGAGGTGCATTTTTAAAATATAAATACCAACTTTTGGCCATGTATTTTGCATATAACGGGGGAAGGGTGTTTAATTGTAGTAGGGTCCCTTTTCTGATGATCATAAAACCTTCCAAAAGATATCTTATCATTTATATAGTCTACATTTATAGTCTAAATTTTGTTTCTTTTTGGATCATCAATTAGAATTTCTATAGGAAACTTTCCAAGTTTTCACAACTATAGCACCTCTAATTTGTAAAGGTATGTTATCATTTATCCTCGAGGGGAAGGGTGCATAGGCTTTATTTTTCTTGTTCAATGAAAATATTAAATATAATTTTTTGGCCGATTAAGGTAATTTTAGCAGTCATTAGTGTAGACAGTTTGTGTGTAAACGTGTCACTCGTGGGCATTTTTTATTTTAAAAACTTATGATCCTTTAACACTTAAAGGGGCGTGTTCCTATCGTCTTTGGGACCCCCCCTGATTTACCCGGAAGTAGTATCGATTTTGATATCAGATGAAAGGCCGTATTTTTTTTCTCATTGTCGTCCTGTTATTTGAGCCCTCGAATCCATTTCATTCCAAGATATAAACAAAAAACCGCCGTTTTAGTGGTTAACCACTTTATTCAGCACAGTATTGAATAGGGCTTTGCAACATGCATTAATTATTGCGTCTACCATCAAACCGCAAGTTTGTTTCCCACGATACTTGATTGGGTGTATGTGCAATGCCAGGCTCTCATATCAAGTTAGAAAACTCCATACACATAAATCGGACAACCACCTTTAGTGACCAAGGAGGGAGGGTTCCTAGGGACCCTCCAAATTTGTGTGTCGCGCTGGCCGCTTTAACCGTGTTGTTTTTTGCGCCGAAATTTTTTTTATTTTTTTTATTTTTTTTATTTTTTTTATTTTTTTTACAAAAATAATTAAATCGGCCAAGCCTTTTATGAGTTAATTAGTGAGGGTCCCATGGACCCCCCCCCCCCCCTGGGCAACTAACGGGAATATTTAAAAAATCAAAGACCAGCCAAATTTTCTTTTTGCTGAATATGTTCACACATACATATAGTAAACAATTAATCGTACATTAAAAATAATTAACCCTTTATGTGCTGAAACAAACACTTTTCATTGTGGACGTTTGCTAACCGTTTACTGTACAAAGTCTATGGAAATGGTGTTTATTTTGCCACAAGCCCTTTTCAAAAATACAGGATTCCTAAACCTTCTTCCAGTTTTTTGTTAAATATATGTATTGGGTCTTCTAGCGTAGATATCATCAATAATAAGTTCAAAAAGTTTGATGTAAGCGCAAATTAAGGCTCATTTGAATTTTCCGTTTTTTTTTTTTTTTTGCCCTTTATTGCGTGTTTTTGAAAAACATGTTTGCCCCTAATTTGCAGCCCAAATAACAATTCCTTTTTTAATTTGTGATTTGGGTTTGTCTTATGACCCTTCAACTGTGGTAATAATTTTGTTGCAAAAATTCCCTCGGGAAGTGGTTTCCCAGGGGGGTCCCCCAAAATGGAACCTCCGCCTTGGGCACCAACGGGAGTGAAACCCTTGGGCACTTAGTGTTAATGTCCTAATGCGCATCCCTAAGTTTTCACTCATTAAATGCAGAAGTCAATATAAATAAGTGGTACTGGCACCATTAGATATATTCAGGGTGGGTTTTTTTACCTTGAGTAAAAAACGGTATGCATTACAAAAGCAAACTGGGGGCATATCACTTCCCCTTTAGGTTCATTATTCATTCTGAAAATTTTGCATATCATGGATATTTATCTGGATTTCTGATTGGCCAATATTTGTACAATCGTTTCTAACCATTTATAGTGGGTTTGGTGCTTAACAGGACTTTTATGCCCACATCTCTCCATTGGCACCTACTTAACCGAAAGAGTTGAGATTTTGTATATCTTAACCGTTAGCCTTCAAAACTTGTACTATTCTTAAATATTTGGCATTTTGTAAATACGGGACAGAAATTACGGCACAATGGCCTATCGGCCAGTTGGAAACCTTGCTTATAACACAAAAACCGCAAGATCGAATCACTAAAGTTATTGTGAAAAGCTATTCACAAGGATCCCTAGGGGGGTGTTTCGAAAGACCAGACCTCGAAACCACGACCACCAAGACCTCGAAACAACCAGACCCGAAGTAATTCACTTCCGGTCTGTTGTTCGAGTCTGGTGTTTCGAAAACACCCGGGGGGATGTCTCGAACCCAGACCTCGAAACAAACAGACCTCAGACCTCGAAACAATCAACCCGGAATGAAGGTCACTTCCGGGTCTCGGTCCTTTTGTTTCGAGGTCCTGGTGTTGCGAGACATCCCCCCCCCCGGTGTTTCGAACACCAGACCTTCGAAACACAGACCCGCAGTGATTACTTCCGGTTCTGGTGTGGTCGAGGTCTGGGGTCGTGTTTCGAGGTCTGTCTTTCGAAACACCCCCACGGTGGCCCGCACGGTGGTGCATAGGCCCGTGCATAGGCCTACCTGGACATGGTCCGCGCCCGTCTGCAGCACTATTAGCGATGACCCCGCGATTGAACATGAGGTCAAGCAAAGCCCCTGTTCAAATGGATCCCGTTTTGTACCGTTATTTCATACCAAAAATACTTACACTGGAGTTGATCTGCAACTCCAACGGATTTTGAGTGGAAAAATATTGAATTAAATATATTTTCGACTTAGAAATATTATTGTCAAGTTTTTTTCGTGATTACGTTCTAAACCTATGGGAACGGCAAAACGTGCGACTTGGCCGGCCCCCCCCCCCTGTCCTTGACGCTAGACTAGTTCTGGGGGGCTATATTACACGGATGAATAATCTCGGTTTAGCTATTGGATGAAAGGCTGCATTTTTCTTCTCATGTCGTCCCGGAAATTTTATGCATCAACCATATCTTAAGTTTGTTTGATACAATAGTGGTGGCGAGTGTTTGCAAGTGCAAGTTCTCATTATCAAGTAGAACCCATTATACACAAATCGGAACAAGCACCTTTTAAATGAACCAAATCGAACGGTTTACAATCGAGACGTAAACTCGCACCTGAAGAATATGAAAGAATTTCTTTAATTCTTCTTGTAATACTGCTTTTGATGTTTAAAATAATTTCTACTAAGTAAATCATTACTTACTCAAAATGTACACATCTCATAAAGTTCATATATGGTAATGTAAGCAACAATAAAAACAACAATTTTTAATTATGAACAGCAGCATTCAAGAAATTCTTTAATATTGCTATAATTTCTTTCAGTGGCTGAGATACGTCCTTTCGGATGTCAACCCTCGAAATAAGACTTCAGACCAAGTATTCACAACCTGAACAAAGACATTGTTTCTTCTATAAATTTTTTAATCACTTATTTGAAAAAAAGTGTCTCTACTTGTCCCAATCACCTAATCCTATATATAATGTGAAAACCACGTACAAAATCTTAAATAGACATTTCCAGAAAGACGCATCTTCTTCTTCCTCTTTTATAATCCAGTTTATTGCATATTTGAATGCTTAATAAGCTTATACCCGTCCTTTAGGTAATAAAAATATAGTATTCTCACTCATCGTTATGACCGAAAATCAAAGTAATGCTTTCTCTAGATGGATTTTTTATACAGTAGTACGCAAGTCCAAAACATAGTTTTGGTTTTCTGTTTAACTTGCTTGTCCAATAAACCGTGGACCATTCTTGGTATAATAAATGTTCTACAACCGATCATGTGCAATTCAAAAAAATAGTTATCATAAAAAGATACCATTGTCCAATAATAAAATATCCTCATTTAAGTTATGCAACTTTCGCACATATTTGAGTACATGTTAGAAGGGTTAAAAACGGATTTTGATGTCAAATATACAACAAGATTAGTTAACAGCAGTGTCTCTTAGCTCTAAATATGCACATGGGGGTAAAATTTGTAACTCTTCAAGCAGTGTCATTAAAAAAAATTTTAACTAAATTTTGAAAGTTTTATTTATGACACTGGAATAGGAAACAACGGGACCTCGTAATATTCAAAGTCATGAAGTGTTCTAACCAGCCATAAAAAAATAATACAAAAATCCTCGACAGGGATTTGCAAAAAAGGCTTAGAAATAACAAAAACATCTACAAATTTTTCACATTTTCATTCAATGGCGTAGTGTTGCCGCTGTCATCACTGTTGTGGACTATACAAATTAGATGAAGAATTTCCCCCTGAATTTTTAATCTCACATAATGAATAATTAATGAATTTTATGCATCTATTAATGATAAAAGGCCTTCTCAGGTAGATGTGTGCTGTTTTTGTTGGAGCGAGGATAAAATGAAACAATTTTTATTAGCCTCCGAATATTTGCGAAACTTTTTTTCCTCTGTCCCCGATTCCTTTACCCTGCTACAGTTATTGTATGATCCGGAGTGCCCTTCTTGTGATCGAGTAGCCAATAAAAAAAGTTCATGATGGCGGTAGAAGTTTCCTTTTACTAAACAACCGCACCTACATGTATACCGGCCGCGGTGGTGGGGAAGGATTGACTTTAACTTTGGCACAATACTAATTCTTTCAACTTCATATGCAGTCAACCGACGAGCAACAATTTACATTCAAGTCTCATGGGTGGTAAATAATTTTTTGGCAATGCGGTTCAAATTTCCATAGACTACGAAAAGTCTGAAAACTGTTCGGAACATAGGCCCTACCCCAGTTTAAAAAATTGTTCTGATGTCAACAATAAGTTTGCGTGGGTTTTTTCTCGGTTTATTTTACATATAAAATAAATCACCTGGTTTATCTGGACCGAGTCTGATCGTAGTTCTGCAAAGCATAACTCCACATATTCTTTACATGTTTTCATTACAGATTGGAGTTTGCAAAACCACATGGAAAAAACCTTTCCCCTGTTACCAGCATGAGGCAGGCCATTTCAAAGAGCCAACTTTTTAGACTGCAGACAAACAAAATACCAAAAGTTAATTCCGAATCGAGTTGATATAATGTTTCCTTAGATAATAAATTACGCTTTTGAAAGATTAATCCTCAAAAATTTTTCTAAAAACAGTAGAACTCCACATTTTTCCGGAGAAAACAACCTTCTCTTTGCAGAAGTGATGGTAGTTTTGAATTTTCTTCTTCAAAATTTTTTAATTTCTAATTCTTTTAATTTTTTTCATACTATGCATCGCATTATATATGATCTCAAGTTGTGTTTGATAGTGAAAACAGGGATATCTCGTACATTTAGAGGGATTTTTGAGATCGACAAAGTTGAGGTAGGTTACAGGGAAAGGTATTCCATGTGTTTGTTGCATACTCCACATCTGTTTAATGACAACATGTTTTAAGACATAATGTGGAGTTACTTTGCAGAACTACGTCTGATCGGTCCCTAGCCGCTGTGTGATCCATTGAGCTATATGGTGACCCAAGTTCTCGAGCCAAGAGTAATAAACTTACCTTTTGTTGGATCATCCTTGACCTCAATCTCTTTTCCTCCTTCCCCCCTCTTCCCGCTCTATGCATCGTTTTGTTACAGAACTTTGTGTAGACATCGCATGGAATTTGGCAATTGCCGGTATCGGTAATTTCAGTGTGCTCGTGATCATTTACTGAGTATTGTTCAAAGTCAACAGAGTCGAGAATTAATTATGCCAAGTTGCCTCGGATTCCAGTTGCACCTTCCCTCAAAACATCTAAACTCTTCCATCTTTGAGCACATTGAAAAGAGCACCATGAGTCGTACCTGAAAGATTTCAACGGTGTTCTACTAAAAGTCATTGTCGATCCACAAGAAAAACGCAAAAGTTGTCAGTGCCCTCGCGAGGATCGCTGGCAATTCCGTCGCCATTTTCTTGCCAGCTGATTGCCGAGTATCCAGATCGATTTCATTACAACGTATGTGATTGGCTGATGCGCTGAAAATCGCTCATCGTCAACCAATCGAACACCGGAAAGTTAACGGCTTGGCCGACAGTATATCATAGCAATGTTTTATTTTTCAGATATATATTCATTCAAAGGTTCATCTTTTTCTCGCAAATGTGCAACTTCTGCAATTGACATACCCAAGAAATTTTAATTATAATGTTTTTAAAAATTATGGTGGAAGAATTTTTTACTTCCCAGATGTGCGTAGCCAAAAATCACAAATTATTCGGACATCATGTGGTCCAGTGAGCTCCCAGATGTGAAGGGGGGTGAGAGAGAGAGAACAACCACTTGAATGTGACGATATGCCTTTAACTTTAAGCACATCACTCAATCCGCTCATCCGCATTTTGTGTAATGGTGGGTAGTTCCGGTAAAAACATAACACCGACTGTAAGCAAATCGGTGTGGCATGGTGCGTAGATATCGTTGAATGAACAGTTCAGACAATGTTCTGGAATATCAGAAAATAAACTTTGATGTAGAAAGAGATTAGGCCTTCAGAAGTACTCCGTACTAAGGTACGGCTTGGGGTTTACGTGTTGGTGCTATTCAAATGCCTGTATCTCGAAATCTATCCTGTAATCGGTATCAACTTTTCCAAATTTCCATCTTTTTGGATATAGAAATATTTTTAAAACATCAAATATGGTGTCACGTGAAATCGAACTATGAACTACTTTAAGTAATTTTAACGTGTATTTCAATTGGAGCATTTTGGAAGTTTGAAACACTTAGGTCTTGGGGTATTTAAACAGAATCTTGATAAACTGATATTGGGTACAATTCTTATCTTAATACAAATTAACAAAATTATCATGATTGTTTATTTTTGTTAATTGGTTATAAGCTAATTAATTAATACACCACTAACCTGGCTGCCGTAAGGATAAAACTCTTAGGTGGACTACTTTTTTGCATGGCATCTGAAAAAAATTGCTTTCAAATGTCTGAAAATGCACTATAGTTATATAAAGTAAGTGATGGAATTTCATGATTGACATGGTAGGCTAAGAGGTTTTCTCAAACTAAGTGGCATTTGTACAATAAATTTGAGCCAATTTCATATCAATATGCTCGCTATAGATGCAGCAACTATGGAGTATCTTGTACTGAGCGATCGGACGTGCTGCGAGTTTTGTGTTTCGTAACTAAAAAAATTCTGGTCACCATATGTTGAAATGGTGGTTATTTGGTGATAGCTTGTACTTTGGTAGGATATTGTTCGATTTCCTCTGTGAGCGTTTTAAATGTGAAAGAAACATTCTCAAAGTTGCCATTTTTCCATAGGCTAGTGTGTATAAGTGAGTTAGTGGTGTATAATCTAATGAGTTAATGAATTTATTCTATAAAAGTATAAAGTGAATTGTCTATAATGTATTTTGTTCATGCTTGCATGATTTGTTGATTATTGATGGTGTGACTGCATCGAAGTAAACATAAGTCAACTTGTGTATAGCAAAAGCAAATACCAACCTTGACAGATTACTTATAGGCGATCCGCTTTTTGGGAACTTCATCTGCCGATCGGTTATTTCCTCCGAATGAATTGAATAACTTCAAGTTGGTGATTTTATCCCAAATTGTCGATTTCTCTTTATTGATAGTAGGCTATCATTATTTAATGAAGAAAATAATACAACCTTGTTCTGCTGGACCATCCTAATGAGTATATTCAATTCTTGATTACTGAAAATTGGTTTTCGCTTACTGCTAGCTTTAGAAGTGGCCATTTTGAGTTTGCAAGTATAGAAACGACGCGTGTCATAACAATATCGAATGCCTCAACCTTCAAATATCCGTATCACCGGAGAATGTCTAATTTGTATCACAATCACATGTACTACCGAATATGTTTGAAAATGTTCATCTCATACGGATTGTGAGCTTCTCGATCCTTCAAACTTCAACGTACATGTTGGTATAATGGATTTCAAACTAAGTGAGAGTTCATGCATATTTTCATAGGGGTGGTGTTGTTATGAGGGTTCAATCCTTGGCTATGTGAAGACAAGGTATCTCCGCTGATTATTGTAACTCAGATTGGGTTCGCTAGTCCGAAAAAGGTTCGCTAGTCCGAATATGAAAAACATGTCATAAGTCCGAACATGCACAAGTCCGAAATTTAAATCTGAAAAGCACTGCGCTAGTGCGAAAAAATTTATTTCAGCATGAAAAACACAATCGTTAGTCCGAAATCGAAAACGGGTGCGTTAGTCCGAATCTGAAAAAAAAACAACACTGCGCTAGTCCGAAAATGTATTCAGACTAACGCAGTGTTTTATTACAGATTTAATGAACACTGCGCTAGTCCGAATCTGAAAAGCACTGCGTACGTCTGAATCTGAAAATGGGTGCGTTAGTCAGAATCTGAAAAACACTGCGCTAGTCCGAAAATGTAATCAGACTAACGCAGTGTTTTATTACAGGTTTAATAAACATTGCTAGTCCGAATCTGTTGTGCCGTAACACCCGGATGCCAAAATACCCGGTTGCCGAAGTTCCCTCCTCTCAGAACGCTAAAGTACCTGGGCATCCGGCAGAGGAGAAGGGAAGTGGAAAATAACGTTGGTGTTGCCATAAGAACTTAGTTACATCCAACAACCGCACGCTGTAATAAGGATCCCTCTGTGCCGAACTACTGGAATAACTCATTGTTTCGGCTCAGGTTTCGGCAAGTAACCCTGCCATTCGGCAGGGTAATGACGTATCCGCATTTTCGGCATGAATAATTGCCGAAACACCGGGCGTTTCGGCAGATACCCCTGCCGTACGGCAAGGTCATCTCCCGAAAGACCGGGCGTTTCGGCAAAGCCCGGTATTTCGGCGCAGCAAATCACTGCGTAAGTCCGAATCTGAAAAAAAAAACACTGCGTTAGTCCGAATCTGAAAAAAATACTGCGCTAGTCCGAAAATGTATTCAGACTAACGCAGTGTTTTATTACAGGTTGTTATATTAACCTGTAACTACCGGGTGTCTCAAAAAAGATAACCCTCAAACCGCCCTCTATTTCACGAAGAGAAAAAAAGTAAACCATATAAATAAATTAATACACATCTGAAAAGTGCATTTCGTTAGGTTTCCAACACCGAAAAAGTCTTTCCAAAAGGACACATATTGACCGAGTTATGGCCGATTGAAAATGTGTAATCGGTTTCACAGTGAATGAAATTGACTAATAATCTTAACCAGTGATGATAATATTTGTTTTCACCAAAATAGGCAATTGTGACTATTTTATTAGAATTTCAAACACGCATTAAATGTACTGTACGTGCGGGTGCATTACATTTAGAAACAGGATTTTAAAAATAAAATATTACACATCAAATGTGACTGGATTGTATGTATCTGTAGACAGTGGTGAACATCGTTATCTGATAAGGTGTTTTTGTTTTGTTCATTGGCATTACAATCATCTTCAAAATTTGGATGTATGATGTTAAAATGTCCACATATCGCCAATGATATGAAATGGTGAACAATGTTATCTGACAATATGTAGAACCGTTTCTGTTCGTAACATGTAGGCCTAAAAAGTATTAATAAATGTCATGTAAAATTTAGCTTAAAACAAAAAGAAGCAAATGTAATAAATTACACATTAGAAGGCTTCATAACCACTTTTCTTTAAAATTTAGAAATCAAATTAGATGAAATGAGCATTTTGTCACTGTTTTGGAACGATTATATGGTAATACCTTTTTTATGTGTGTATTATATTGCAAATACTAAAATACAGAAGTACATACCAATGAATTAACATGTTGAGTGTTGAAGCGGATTTGGTCTTGAACTTTTCTCTAAGTAACCTGTTGTATGAACAACGTTATCTAGCGTCATTAATACAAAAGAATAAAATCTGAATTTGTATTCATTAAATAAGGTAATCGTTTCAAGTTACATTGAATGAATAGATTTCCAATTGTTTTATTACATCAATTGTGATAATTTTGCACTGAAATATGGCCGCCATAGTTTTTTGTTTTTCTTTTCTCCTTCATTTCTCCTTCATTGGTAAAAATGTTGACCCATATGTTAACAATAAACATACTTGCCCGCTCTTTCCACACACATGCACACATTTTCATCCCACTTGCATGTAATGGTCCTTGGAGAGTGCCCAACAGTTTTCTCCCTCTCACGAGTGAGGTCAAAGGTCATCAAGAGGTCATTAGAGGTCATGACCCAAAAATGGTCAGAATTATAAAATCGATTGGTGTATCCTCATATGTCGATCAATTTTCATGATACTTGGTTACAATGGTCCTTGGGTAGTGTCTAAACCCTGGGACATTCGGTGACAGAGGACTCCAAAAATAGAGGTCTTTGGGATGCCAAATTACGGCGTATCCTTGGTGTAAGACTTGGATGAAAGAAATCCATTAAGCCTATACGGAATAAAGCCCACAAACAACATTCAACCCTATGGATGTCTATACTGATTATTTCGTAAAAGGAATAACCAAAATTACGCCAAAATAGGGGGTTTTCGGATAACAAATTTGCAACATTTTCCAAAAAAATGGGTTCTTTGGTGAAACTTTTGCAAAACTTTCAACCAAATAGAGGTCTTTAGGTTAAAATTTCCAAAAGTTCCCCACTAAATACGGTCTTTGGGTGACAGTGGTAAACATTTCAAAAAATATGTGATATTCTGGGTGAATTTTCCAAAAAAAATGCAGTCTTGTGTGACAGCGATGCTGAAATTGAGTCTTAACAGCCTTACATACGCGTGACCTTCAAAATGGGAGTGCCTCCCCCAAGCAACTAAGTCGTGTCTATATATACACCTACGATATACAACCTAAGCATTATATAGGCCCTAATTGGACGGTTTGGTGTTTTGTCAAGATTTGTGGTCATATCTTTTATGCCTCGGATACATTTTAACCACTTTTTAAAGAAATTATTGTTATTTTTTTTTTGGGGGGGGGGTCCTTGAGAGGAATCTGTGCATACTTACATTTTTACCCCAGGATGACTTTAAACCATTTTAAAGAGCATTTCGCGATTCTACCACAATATTTTTTATGGTTCATTAGATATCCTCAAGAAAAAGCCAGGAAGGTTATTTCCAAAATTTAAGTTGATTCTGATGGTTCGGATTGATGCTATGAGCAAATGTCCGTATTACGGTGCTCCAAAGGGCCCGCACTGTGTTGTAACCTCTGTGCGTTTATGGACAAAAAAAATATAAAATTACGATTTTTTTTCCAGAGTAGATCGATCTGCACGCGGAAGATCAGATACACATACTACTAGTATACTTAGGCCAACTGTTCAGACGATGTATAAAACTCGGGTAGACGAGGCTATGAATTACGAAATTTCATTTTAAGCCTACTGTGTTAAAAGTGATTTTCCCAGATAGAGCAAACTACAACCTTTAATCCTTAGAATTTCCCCTGTAACCAAGCTCATAATACATGTAATTGGCCAAGAGATGTTGATTCGTTGTTTCACGTTTCCCACCCGCGTTCTTTTTTCCTCTCCGCATAAAACTTTGAAAATATTTCATTATTTCATGTTTTTCTTTTTTATAGTTTAATTTAAAGCAATAACAGCACATTTTTTGAAGAGCGCCCCCAATTTTTAAACTTTGATATTTTCGCAAAGTTATGTTGGTAATTGTCTAGGAAACTACACCTGCGAACAAGAATGCTCAAAAATACGTATTTTTCATAAAATAAGCGATTTTGTAATTGGAATTGGGATCCCAGATTGTACTTAAAGCCACTATCAGCGATTTCTTCACAATGTAAACAAATGGCGCCCCCTATTTTCATCATTTTTTGCACTGTTGTATTGGAAATTGTTGTAGTAAAGACCCCTGTAAGTGGCTAAGCATAACACGCCGTATTTGTCAAGATATTACGCTTTTTATGCTTTGTTTACTAATGGAAGTCGGGATCCGACTTTTTTTAAAGCCCAGAAACAGTCGTAAATGGCATCTTAAAGACCGCTTTAAAAATGTTTAAGTGTCTGTTTTCACAATGAAAAGTAATATAAGGTGCTGATATGACCTTACACTAGCAATTTAGAGACAAAATTGGCATTTTGAAATTGGAAAAAAAATACTGATGATGGCTTTAACTGCAGAGCTGGAAATGCTAAGTTTATGTCCGTCCATAATGAAATAGTGCCACCTCTACAAAATGGCCTTTAACTTCACTTGCCTGAACCAATAAAACAACTAATGGATGAGCGTAGATACGTACATGGCGCTATTTCCCGGCTATTTCATATTGGAAGGCCGTTTCCAGCAGCCGTTGAATTATTATCGGAGATCTCCGATATTAATTATTCTAATTACAAAATTCCTTCGTTTGCGACACATAGACATTTACGAGCTTAACCACTCACACATATAGTTTACTAGCCAGTTACCAATGCAACTGTGTAAAAATCTCAGAATTTTTGAAAAATTGGGGCGCTCTTAAAAATGAGCTATTATTAATTGCTTTAAAATAAGTAGAACGTGTTGCTGTAGTGTTATGGCTTTCAGAGTATTCTATTCAGAATGAATGGACTTTACAAGAATCTTTTTAAGTTATTTTTACCCAAGACAAGTCTTAAAAAACAATTTCCTCACTATTTAATTAAGCTAACAAATCTGTGAAAATAAACAACATGAAAATATGGGAAGTACATTCATACCTGACCCACATTTGCGTCCCTTTTAGTTGCCCTCCTCACACCATCGCAGAGGGTAATGTAGAGTTTGGGTTTGAGGGTCATGGATTATTAGGCTTCAAATGCCCAGTCCGGGCTTTGTATTTTAGTACATAGGTGCTTTGTATTAGTGTCAAAATTAAAGGTTGTTAAATTAAAAAAAAAGACATTTCCGTAAACTTTTAATGAAGTGCAAATACAATTTATGATACAAACAACGTTTCACGATGATACAAACTATGTTTCACGATGCATGTACATGTGTATACATCTGTGATACAACGTATTAATTTTGTCCCCACTGCATTTGCCTTTTGTAATAATGAAAGTCAGAGAAAAATAATTAATGAAACAGTCCCCTCGTCCCAAATTCAAGGATACGCAAGAGGGAACCAATAACACAATTTTCAATAGCCATACTGCCATGTTTGATAGAATAACAATTGATTCTTACTCTATCTTACACTATGTAGTTAGGCAAAATAATATGATAAAAACAGCATTCATTTGCCAAATTGCCATGGGAAATGGCAAAAGAAACAGACATGCATGATGGATTGCGCTCCCAAATACCTGTTCTTTATTAGGTGATTTTTGAAAGAATAAAAGAGGTAGAATCCAGGTCATTATTACTTTGTTGCTATCGTGAAATTGAAGTCGTCGAGTCATGACATGCATGATATATGGCCTGTCTGAAATTTTGAAAAGGATCTTTTTATATATGTGGGACCATAACAATTGTGTTCCTTTACTATTGTTATGGGATCATAACAATAACAACTACCTTTGAACTGTTCTTAAATGTCAACGGTAACTTGGAACTGTTCCTAAATGTCAGTATGCTAAATTTCGCAATCTTCTGAATTAGTGCCATTTATGATCAGCCATATGTTAGCAATCTTCCATAGCGTGGAGTTTATCCCTTTTTTCTCTCTTCGTGCGTCTCGTTAGTGCCTTGTGATTTATTTTTAGGGAACCAAAAAAAACAAAAAACAAATCACAGAGTATACTGTAAGATAAAATAAAAAAATCCAAACAGAATAACAGAGAGAGTGGCGTGTCTAATGGTTAGAGATCTTGCCTTTGGACCCAAGTGTGCCGGGTTCAAATCTCGGTGAGGCCACTTGCTGGATTTATTCAAGGTACTTATTCAAGTGATATTGGTTAAAATCAGAATTACCACTCTCTTCGTGGTTCATTTGATATGGGCAAAGAAACCTTGAAAGCTCTCAATTCCCATTCGGTGTGTATGTTTGTTTGGATGTTGCAACATGGCGCTGATAGTTGCATTGTTTCTGTTTGATTAGTTTGTTTTATGTCTCTGGCAATTTAGCCTACGGGCAACGATACGAGATTAAATAAACCTATTATTATTATAACAATCCGCACTGAAGCAGCTGCATACACTGAACTACGACATTTAAAAGATGCAGGCGCGGATCCAGGGGGGTGCCGGGGGTGCCTTGGCACCCCCCCCCCCCGGCCGCCGGAATATTTTTGGACGAAATGTGATGCTGCTTCATTATTTTATTCCGCTCCATTTTGACATCTGATGACCTCACTCCCTTTTTAAAATTGCGTCGGTTGACATAAGATTGCAAATTTGCCTTCCCTAAGTTGCCCATCCCCACAAAAAAGTTGCACGAGTCTGAGATCGAATTTCCCGGAGACTTGAAGGTTACGAGCTGTCTTTCAGGTTCTGTCGACGCAACAAATTTGCTATTGTATTTGAAGACCTGCATGCTGCGCCGAAACACTGGGTATGCCGAAACGCCCGGTTTTTTCGGCATATGACCTTGCCGTACGGCAGCGGTATCTGCCGAAACGCCGGTGGTTCGGCAATTATTCGTGCCGATAATGCGGGCTACGCTTTACCTTACCCTGACGAACGGCAGGTTACTTGCCGAACCATGGTTTATCCCATAGTCGGCACGAGGTGGATCCTATTACAGCGTGCGGTTGTTGATGTAACAAGTCTTTTGTCAATTGGCGGTACGGACACAGGAGACACGAAATAGGTGTTCATTGACTCATCTCCGTTTTCGACAGCCAAAAGATTAGCTTTGAACTAATAATTTTAGGGCCCGTCCATTATTTACAAGGTAGGGACGCCGGAGAAAATTGAAAGATGTGTTTGGAAAAATTGGCAAAAACCCCCAATGTACAGTTATCCTACATAGGCCCTATTGCATAGAACCCATACACCCTCCCACACACACAATTATGTGAACATCATATGATTTACTGCTGATATGCATATAGGTTGTTTGGGTTACTGAAATATAAATTTAGAATAAGGTGGAGACGGATTAGGGTTGGTGGAGGGCAGAAGCGGCGAATGCGATGGTTCAATCAAGAAAGAACGTGGGAAGGGGTAGTAAAGAAGCAAGAGGAAAAAGAGTAATTTGAAGGGCAAAGTGGTACAAAAAAACAAACAGACCTTGCGCCTAGCCATCCTCTGCACCCGCCGACACACAACCCCTACCGCCCCAAAAATAATCACATAACCCTATTGGCAGTAGAAAATACAATCAGTCTAAATCCCAATGTTTTGTACGCACCGACCCCAAATATCCAAACCCAAAACCTAATTCCTAACCCTCATCTTAACTAGTCCTATAGGCCCTAGACCCAACCCTACAGACCAGTGTTGCAACACGGCTTACATAGACCCTCCTCAATAAGGGGACCTTTACACTATGATGGGAGCCATATGTATATCAATGCTATAACGGATACATTCTTTCCGAATTCGGCTACCAGCCTTGCTTATGGGGTCTATGTGGGTGCTTTTGGCGTTACAAGATCGTATTTACGTCTACTATTACATACATGCTTGTTCATAAATGCCAAAAGCCTGTTTTTTAATGAGTTTCATTGTAGAATTGTCCATAAAATCACGAAAAATGCGTAAACACGTGCTCTACACGTCAACAGCACGTTATTTTCCACTTCCCTTCTCCTCTGCCGAATGCCCCGGTACTTCGGCACTGCCGAAAGTAGGTAAATTCGGCACCGGGTATTTCGGCAGCCGGGTATTTTGGCACGCAAGGACGCACCATTTGACTTCAAGGGGGGGGGGGGGGGGTTGGAAGTTTTCTAAAAAAAAATATACCCACCATATGAGCAAAAAAAAAAAAAAACTTTCCCCGCTTTCCATTAAAAAAAACACTCGCACCTTATAAAAGGGTTTTAAAAGGTAATTACAGACCTCATTAAAGTGTTGGGCTTCTCCTGGTTTGAGAAATTACGACACATTTGTCATTACATTGACCGTTACGACCAATCTTGTACTACCTTTACGCATGCATTTCAGACCATTACTCTAAGTACTAAAGTAGGCCTATATTACTATTTTTATAATTAACTTGCAATTTTAAATTGGGTCTATCAACTATTAATACTCTAGTAGCTCATGGTGGTTTTGTATGCAATATATGTCCAGAGCAAAACTCTTCAGGAATCCACTAACTGAAGGTCCAGGAACAATAATATAAGTAGAAATTTAAATATGCCTTGAAAACTAAATACTCCAAAGTTTCGCCCGCACCCACACCCGCATCGCTTATGCGGCACATGGCTGCATTGCGGCCACTACATCAGGAAAACAATTTGATTTTGCTTTGCAAAACAATTGGTCATGCATTATAAAATAATATTGTTACCATCAAATTAGCATAAGAAAATGTGTTTTGGAAAGTGAACATTGCAAGGGTTCCGCACTTTGCCGCACTCACACCCCGGCAGCTTGATATATACGTACTATCCATTAAAACTTTGCATAACAAATGTTAACCCATCAACTATATTTTACTTTTTAGCATTATATAAAATTATTTCTATCAAATTTGCATGGGAAAATGTGTTTTGGAAAGCGAACTTCGCAAGGGTTCCGCTCGGAAGGGGGACACACCCTCCCGCACCCAGACAGCTTGATATATACGAACTCTGCATGGGCACTTCATGCTTAATTCAAACAAAACTTAATCCATCAACTATATATTTTACTTTTTAAAATGCTGATCATACCTATAAGCATTATTTCATTTTGTTTCTATCAAATTTGCATGGGAAAATGTGTTTTGGAAAGCTTGATATACGAACTCTCGAAGAACACTTAATGCTTAATTCAAACAAAACTTAATCCATCACTATATATTACTTTTTTAAAATGCTGATACCTATATACGCATTAAAAAGATAGATCAACATGTAGAGTGAAACACTTATCAAGTTGTTTCTATCGAATTTGCATTGGGAAAATGGTTTTGGAAAGCGAATATTGCAAGGGTTCCGCGCTTTGCCGGGAGGGGGTATACCTCACCCACCCAGAAAGCATGATAAGAACTCTGCATGAAAAGACACTGTGATGCTTAAAGTCTGACTCAGAAATTCCCGATGAGGACGCAATCATTTTTCAACAAATCGTTGTTTTTTGCATATAAATAATTATCCATATACTAATCACTGTGTCAAATAAAGCTTAAATCGAGACCGAAAGACGAAAACAACGGTCTCGAACCCGGAGCCTCTCGCTTCATACCACTGGGCAACATAGACGTGTTTAATGTGGATACCGGGTTCGAGACCGTGTGTTTTTTCGTCTTTTTAATTCTGTGCTCGCCAGTTTCTCCGAGAGCTACTATAATATTTACAAATTTACTTATCGGGTTGTGTCATTTACTTGTCTCCGTGCATTGATTGCGTTCGCTTCGTCATTAGTTCTGCTAGAATTCATGCATAATCCCTCCCATTCTATAAACATAAAAAAATATAATTACGGCTGCTTGAAACTTGAAGTAAAGACCGAAATACATTAGTGCCTCGTTCACTGGTATCCACATTAACACAGTCTCTGTGGCCCAGTGGTATTTCTAACGCCTAGAATGCGAGAGACTCCGGGTTCGAGCGTGTGTATTGTCGTCTTTATTTAGTTCTGTGCTCGCCAGTTTATCCGAGCTCCTATATAATATTTACTCTTAAAAATGCTAATTAATCTTATATTTAAAGCAAAGTAGCACATTTTTTGAAGCGCGCCCCCAATTTTCAACATTTGCTATTCTTGCACAGCTATGTTGGTACTTGTCTAGAAAAACTATTAAACCTGCGAACGGGGGAGAATGTTCAGAAAATGCGTATTTATCAGAAAATGATCGATTTGTAATTAGAATTTAGGTTTAGATTTACTTAACTGCAGAGATGGGAAAATGCTAAGTGTATGTCGTCCATTGTGAAATAGGCCCCTCAAGAAAATGACCTCTAACTTGACTTCCCTGAACCAATAAAAACAACTAATAGATGAGAGTAGATACGTTACATGGTGCTATTTCCCGGCTATTTCATATTGGAAGGCCGTTTCAAGCAGCCATGAATTATTTCGGGGACCCCGATATTAATTATTCGAGTTACAAAATGCCTTCGTTTGTGACACATAGACATTGTAGGGCTTAACCATTCACAAGTATCGTTTAATAGCCAGTTGCAAATGAAAACGTGTAAAAATCTCAAATTTTTTAAAAATTGGGGGCGCTCTTCCCTAAAAATGTGTAATATTGCTTTAAGTTGAAACCACTTACAAATTTCAGTGTTCATCAAAGAATGGGGAAAAGGTGTTTTGGAATAGTTAAAATTATTGCAAGGGTTCTGCGCATCGCGCGGGAGGGGGGACACCCCCTCCCGCCACCCACCCCGGACAGTTGAATATACGACTCTGCATGAACACTTTATGCTTAATTTTTTAACCAAACCTTAACCATAACTATAATTTACTTTTTACCAATGCTAATCATACCTATATTTAGTGAACCACTTATAAATTTCAAGTTGTTTCTATCAAAATGAATGGGAAACATGTGTTTTGGAAGGTAACTATGCAAGGGTTTGCGCTTCGCATACACCCAGACGGCTGGATATACGAACTCTACATGAACACTTATGGCTTAATTCAAACAAGGACTACCCATCAAACTATATTTTAATTTTTTTTAAAGTGATCGTACTTATCAGCATATTTCAAATTGTTTCATCAAATTTGCATGGGAAAAGTGTTTTTTTGGAAAGTGAACATTGCAAGGGTTCCGCGCTTGCGCGGGAGGGTGCGACCCCTCCCGCCACCCACCCCAACAGCTGATATACGAACTACTCCATGCAAACAATTGCATAATATTCAAACAAAGTTAACCCATCAAACTATATTTTACTATTTAAACATGCTAATCATACCTATATTTAGTGAACCTTATAAATTTCAATTTGGTTTTCTGTCAAATGCATGGGGAAAAAATGTGTTTTGGAAAGCAAATATTGCAAGGGTTCTGCGCGCTTCGCGCGGGAGGGTGATACCCCCCCCGCACCCACCCCTGGAGCTTGATATACGAACGTCTCCATGAACACTTTATGCTTGTTACAAAACCAAACTTACCCATCAACTACATTTTACTTTTAAAACTGCTGATCAGACCTATAAGCTGATTTCAAATTTTTGTTTCTATTATCAATTTGCAGGGAAAATGTGTTTTTGACAAGCTTTTGATTATAGAACTCTCGAAGAACACTTAATGCTTAATCAAAAACAAAACTTAATCCATCAACTATATATTTTACACTTTTTTAAATGCTCTGATCATACCTATATAAGCATTCAAAAGCATATATCACATGTAGAGGGAACCACTTATCAGTTGTTTCTATCGAATTTGGCATGGGAAAATGTGTTTTGGAAAGCTAATATTGCAAGGGCTTCCGCGCTTTGGCAACGGAGGGGGTCTCCCTCAACCACCCCCAGAAAGCATGATTATACGACTCTGCAATTAAAACTTTTTGCTTAAAGGCTGACTCCGATTTCCCGATTAGGGCGCACTCATTTTTCAAACAAATCGTTGTTTTTTGCATATACATAATGCTTGTCCATATACTAATTAATCACTGTGGCAAATAATCTTAGCTCAAAATCGAAGACGAAAGACTAAAACACAACGGTCTCGAACCGCGGAGCCCTCTCATCTACCACTGGGCCACATAGATGTGTTAAAAAATGTGGATACCGGGTTCGAGACCGTGTGGTTTTTTGCGTCTTTATTTAGTTCTGTGCTCGCAGTTTCTCCGAGCTCCTATATAATCTTTACAATTACTTTCTCGGGTTGTTGTCATTTACTTGATCCTCGCGTGCATTGAATTGAGTTTCGCTTCGTCATAGATTCTGCTAGAATCTGCTAATGCCCTCTTCCCATTCTATACATAAAAATTATAATTACGCGGTCCTGCTTGAAACTCTGAAGTAAAGTCTGAAATACAGTTAGTGGCTCGTTCACTGGTATCCCCATAACCCAGTCCCTCTGTGGCCCATGGATTTCTCAACGCCTAGAAGGCTGAGATTCGCCGGGTTCGAGACCGTGTGGTGTTTCGTCTTTATTTTATTTCTTCTGCTTGCTCGCCAGTTCTCCGACTCCTATATATATTTAACTTCTTAAAAAAAAAAAAAAAAAAAAAAAAAAAAAAATATTAGCACATTTTTGAAAGAGCGGCCCCCAATTTTTCAAAATTTGTATTTTATTGATTTTTTAGTTTTTTTGTTTTTTTAAATTTCATATTTATACGTTTTGAATGTTCAAAAATGCGTATTTTTATCATAAAATGATCGCTTTTTGTAATTATAATTAGGTTCCCTAGCTTGTTACTTAACTGCAGATCTGGAAATGCTAAGTTTACTATGTCCGTCCATTGTTAATATTGCCACCCACACAAGACTCTAACTTGACTTCCCTGAACCAATAAAACACTAATAGATGACGTAGATACGTACATGTGCTATTTCCCGGCTATTTCATATTGGAAGGGCCTTTTCATTCAAATCAAAGCAGGCCTTTGAATTATTATCGGGGACTCCCGATAATAATTTATTTCTTTCTAGTTACAAAAGTCCTTCGTTTGTGACACAAACTTGTGGGCTTAACATCACAGATAAGTTAACTAGCCAGTTAGCAATGAAACCGTGTAAAAAAATCTCAATTTTTTTAAAAATTGGGGGGCGCTTTCTTCATAAAACTGGCTAATATTGTTTCTTTAGTGACCACTTACAAATTTCAAGTTTTTTCTAAATCAAATGCATGGGGAAAATGTGTTTTGTGAAAGTAAATATTGTCAGGGTTCTGCGCTTCGCGGCGGGAGGGGGACACCCCCTCCCGCACCCACCCCCGAACTGCTTGATATACGACTCTGCAATGAACACTTTATGCTTATTCAACCAAACCTAAACCCACAACGATACTTTACTTTTTACAAATGCTAATCATACCTATAATTTAAAAGTGAACCACTTATAAATTTCAATGGTTTTCTATCAAATGCATGGTGAAAATGTGTTTGAAATAATACTATGCAAGGGTTCTGCGCTTCGCATCCACCCCCCGGCAGCTGATATACGAATGAACTCTACATGAACACTTCATGCTTAATTCAAACAGACTTACCCATCAAACTATATTTTAATTTTTTTTAAATGTTGATCGTACTTATCACCATATTTCAATTG
Source organism: Ophioderma brevispina (assembly GCA_023653785.1). NCBI lineage: Eukaryota > Metazoa > Echinodermata > Ophiuroidea > Amphilepidida > Ophiodermatidae > Ophioderma > Ophioderma brevispina. The sequence continues at coordinate 78,362 of JAMKCH010034079.1, forward strand.
TTTTCTATCATTTGCATGGGAAAATGTTTTTTGGAAAGTGAACAGTGCAGGGGTTCCGCCTTTGGCGCGGGAGGGGGGCGCCTCCCCCGCACCCACCCCCAACAGCTTGATATACTCACTCTCCATGAACAATTTATAATATTCAAACCAGTTTAACCCCATCAACTATATTTTACTATTTAAACATGCTAATCATACCTATATTTAGTGAACCTTATAAATTTCAATTTGGTTTTCTGTCAAATGCATGGGGAAAAAATGTGTTTTGGAAAGCAAATATTGCAAGGGTTCTGCGCGCTTCGCGCGGGAGGGTGATACCCCCCCCGCACCCACCCCTGGAGCTTGATATACGAACGTCTCCATGAACACTTTATGCTTGATTCAAACAAAACTTAAAACCATCAACCATACCCTTTTTACTAATTAAAAATGATCATACCTATAAGCATGATAAAGTGAACCCATTCAGAAATTTATTTCAAATTGTTTTTTTTTTTATATCAAATTTGCATGGAAAATGTGTTTTGGGAAAGTAAAGATTGCAACTATGTTCTGCGCAACAACACCCCTCCCTGCAGCCACCAACCTGCGCGCTATAGGCCTACCTGCAAGGTGCCATGACTATAACCTAAAACCCCGGCCCCCCCAATGCGGGGCCTAACATAAAAAAAACATGACCAATGAGTAACCCGCCACCAAAAAAAGAAAAATTACGTCCTCAAGTAGGCAAAAGGCCTAATGGTGCGTCCCTTACGACAGCAGATAGAGCTTCTCGATCATTTGTTTTAGGCCGCTTGGTCCTGCTACATAATTCTTTATCTGACAAATTACGTGACCTTCTCGTCGTTATATCAAACTTCACCGTGCCCCGGCGTTGAACTGTTTTTCTCCACTGTAATTGGGATAGTAAACTATATACTTCGAAGTCCTGATCAATGGTCCTGAAACAATGAACTCTTCAAGCGACTAGATATAAGTTGATATGAAAATTTACCTCAACTACAGTGGGCAAAAGTTTGATGGCCATGATACAAATGAAAAGCTTCCGCGCTTCGCGAGGGAAGGTGGGATGACCCCTTCCCGCACCCACCCACCCCCCCCCCCCCGCCGCTACGCGGCGGCCGTGGCTGCGTACGCAGCCATTCATCAACAGCAAAAATAAACTTTATCTTGGCACCCCCCTTCCAGTGAGGTCTGGATCAGCCCCGGGAAAAGATGTGCAGCCAAAATAAAATTGGAGCCGGATTTAAAGGGGCTGTTTCAGAGGTATGCCGGTATTGTGTTCTACTTGATATGAGGCCTGGCACTTGCACGTACGCCCAATCAAGTACCGGGGGAAACCAATACTTGCGTTTGATGTAGAAGCAAGAATACCTATGGCAAAGCCCTATTCAATACTGTGCTAATATTGTGGTTAACAATTAAAACGGCGGATTTTTGTTTATATCTTGGGAATGAAATGGATTTGAGGGCTCAAATTTAGGACGTCAATGAGAAAAATACGGCGATCATCTGATATAAAATCGGATACTACTTCCGGGTAAAATCAGGGGTCCCAAACACGTCGGAACACGCACTTTAAGGAGAGCAGATCATTTTTTTTTTCAAACCCACTAAATAATCGGCCAGCTCTAACTATGAATGCTATTCCAATGAGTGATATTCATTCAGTGCAAGTATAATGCATCGAATGACCACAGACAATTGGTAAACCAGTTAAATGAAAAGTGAGCCGACATCGCTATCTCAGCTTAACTCGACGAGCACATAAAGTCCGTTAGTATTAGTTAGTTAAGTTAGTTAGTTATTATTATTTTGATTTTTTCCGGCCCAGAAGATACTGCAAAGATACTGCATAGATGATACTGCAAGCCCTTTATTTCTATTCTATTACCTAAACGAGCTTGATTTAAAGAGACATAAGGAGATTTCCAGAAAGAAGGGGCACCAATTTTTGTCGAAGCCCACATCTATGGAATTGAGCACTGCGCCAATCCGAAAATGAAAAAAAAAAAACATATTGCTATAGTCCGAATTTTGAATTCGGATTACCGACGTGTTTTTCACTTTCGGACCAGCGCCGTGTTTTTCACTTTCGGACTAAAGACGTGTTTTTCACTTTCGGACTATCGACGTGTTTTTCACTTTCGGACTAAAGACGTGTTTTTCACTTTCGGACTAGCGACATATTTGGCACTTTCGGACTAGCGACGTGTTTTTCACCTTCGGACTAGCGCCATGTTTTTCACTTTCGGACTAGCGCAGTGTCACTATAATTTTAATACTGCGGTAGTCCGAAGGGGAAAAAACGTCGCTAGACCGAATTTTCGATTAGGACTAGCGACGCGTTTTTCACTTTCGGACCAGCGCCGTGTTTTTCACTTTCGGACTAGCGCAGTGTCTCCACAATTTTAACACTAAGCTAGTCCGAAAATGAAAAGCACTTCGCTATTCCGAATATTAATTCGGACTAGCGAAGTGTTTTCAAGAATCGAACTGACTACTTGTCGGACCAATGGCGTTATTTCCATATTCGGACTAGCGACTGACGATTGCCTGTGACATTCTCTCCTCAGGGGACACTCCTCTTTTTTTACGACAGTTGCACGATTCGGATTGTTTCTGTGTGTTTTGTCTTATTAGACGGGAAGATTTATGCACAGTTTTGTTGGTAACTGTCAAGTAAACTATACCTGTGAACGGTAAAGCTGAAAAGTGTGCATGCGTCATAAAAGAAAGGATTATCTAGATTCGTAAACCTCGAACCTAATTCAACGGCAGCGCTGGAAACGTGATATTTCTGTGATGATAAACTATCACAATATCCAGAAAATGATGCTAACTTGAATTGACTTGCGTGAACAAACTGAACAGCTAATGGATGAGCGTTGACACGTATATACATGGCGCTATTTCCCGGGTAATTCATATTGGAATGACGATTCAGAAAAGGTATAAAAGGTAGAAAGGTAGTTTGTCCCATCTGGGATGGATCGTTCAGGAGTTATTAGCAAACAGGTCAAAGGTCAATATTTTGGCCTACAGGGGTAAAAAATGCAAAAAAAAATGCACGGATTTCGATGAAAATGGTCTCAAATTGATGCTTCTATCAATCCGATTCATATTAAGAGGGGGCTCTAGGTTTCAAATTGAAAAAAAAATAGTCTACCAGCATATAATTGAGATTATAGCATGCATGATAGAAAAGTTTAAGCTTTCAGCTTTCATTTGCTTTTTGTTTGATGTAAATAGCACATTCCGTTCAAATGTTATGCTCGATTTAACCAAGCAAGTCCCGCACGTTCGATGCATTTTTGTATACATTTGTATGAAGAAAGTGCTCACCCTGTGATTGTTAAGCATATATAACTTCTTATTATTATGATCACATATTACAAGCTTTTCAAAATTAATTTATTAGAACATTAAATAAAACAATTATTTTAACAAATTAATTAAACCCATTAGATCATCCCCTATTTGCACCAAAATGCACTCAAAGGATATAATAATTTATATTTTAAAATAAATGAACAAATATTTCCAAGATCTGGGCCAAATTAATAATTTTTGGCAATTTTATTTTCGAATACGTTTCGCTCAATATCTCAAATGGTGAAAATCAGGATTTTATGAAACAGGAACGAACGTAACTCAAAAACGAAAGATAGTATCAACGTGAAATTTGGCACAGATACCAGGCATCTAAGGGGTATGAAACCTTGAAGCTGGAATTTTGAATTTGAGCCTTCAATTTAGAATTATGGCATAAAGTTTCATGATTGGTCAGCTGCTGGTTGCCATGCCAACCATACCAAAAATCCGGCTTCATGGTTTTCTGCGCACTATACACATGCACATTCTACCCAAGTATGGTGTAAATGTAAGTTACTGTTAAGCAGTTACATTTGTTCCCGTGGTTAGCCAATCAGACGCCCTGTTAAGTGACCAATCGAAAATTGGGTAAAAAACCTATTTCAAGCATTATAATTGTGTGATGGATGAATGCTTTCGAATCAATAACGTCTCATATCAACATGCATGTTTCGATTCTGTAAAAAATGGTACAATTGGTATTTCACCCTCTTTTAGAATATTAGCCATATGATTGCAACAACCAAATCGGATGCTATAAACGGTATTCTAAAGCCAAGGCGTCATTTTTGACATGATGTAAATATCACGTCGCTATTTTATTTCTTTTCACCTCCAACGAGGATTTTTTTTTTCCTTGCACCATTTTTTTGTGGACACCCTGTATAGGCCTACGCACTCTCGTCACCTGAGGCTAAGTGAAAAATAAAATCTCTAACAGAAAATACGTAATAGTTTACCTTAAAAACATAGCTAACCTTAAAACAGGCACTTAAAGAAAATCTTGAAAAAGTTGAAACTTCAATGACTGCGACATGACTTCACGGTGTGCGTCTCCTTCCTGCAGGTTGGGCGATTGTTAGCATTCTGGGACTATTTTTATCACATACTGGAAAACATGCCCTGCAATATCAGCTCTCACGTGATTGGCCCTTTGCAGGCTTATTGTCCACAATCCTTTGTGCCAAGCAATTACAGGGCACACAGTGTTGTTGAGTCGTTACGTGAACACGGAAATTCCCCTACTTCGTCCTGTGTCGTGATTTTATTGCAAAAATAGGCTGTTCTCACACAATAAACCTACGTATGGTTTAGTGATTTATCTTTGTCGAAGCCAAGAAAACGTTCAAAATAAGAGTCACCATTACCGAACGCTTTGGAATTATGGCTCCCGATTACATAGCAGAGATCATTGTTACCGTACGGATGGATTTGCATTTCCAGTGTAATGATCGTTTTGCGAGTTAATTTTAACTTCATGTACCGGTACGTATATTGATTCAATACTTTTATTATCTGATTATAATTTATTATATTGGTATTTATTAAACGCATCTCGTGATCCAAAGGCCAAATTACATGGTAATTTACATTATAAAATTGCACAGTATATTGTATAAAAATTATATACAGCATATATAAAACACATATATAAAATGACAAGTACATAAATCAAGATGTAATTAACTGTACAAGTTGCAAATACTGCACCCAAACCTTCTAAATAGCCAATTTAAAATAAATAAGACACCCAAAAGTGTACTTTAAAACTAACAGCTCATAGATTGCACACACTGTATATACCAGAATGATAATTATAATTGCACGTATGGCGAAGCCTTGTGAAAAACTAAAAGTGAGCACCAAGGATGGTGGAAATTTTAAGTCTTATTTAAAGGTCAATATAACAAGGAATGGGGATGCACTAGTAGGGTTATTAATGAGAATCATATTCTCGAAGTTTGGGGAAGAAGGTCTGAAGATGTTTTTCTATAGCTTGAAGGGTGCTGATTCAGAATTTTTGGCTCAAACGTCTGGGACCTTTGTAAAATAAGGGGGTAAAATTAGTACAGGGGTAAATTGTAAATCAAGTGAAATTGCGTTTAAATGTACACCAATGTATTTGTTTCATTATAAGGATTAAATTGATGATTTCAATCAAGGAACTATTGAGCTTTCAAATTTAAACACTTTCGGTGATCAGGCGATACCGAACCAGGTCCTGAAAAAGTGTGATGTCATCACATATACCTAAGTGTACAGTAAGGCTTTGGAAGTATGTAGCTGAATCAAAAGAATAATGTGCAGTTGAAAGTACCTCAAAAATTTGTGTTTTCCATTTTGTATTGCCCACGGTTAGCACTAATTGAACAAAGTGCTTTCTTCCCCATTGGTACCAAAATGCTTTTCATGGAAGATCTCCAAGAAAACCAGAGATATTTTGCAAGAGGTTTGGCCATACTAATCATAAGTACTGGAATTTCTCATAGGCGAAATTGAATTTAGCCAAGGAGAGAGAGTACTTTCTCCTAGGAGAAATTCCAGCCAATGACATAGCTCCTAAAATATCTAAATAAATTTTGATAAATATCTCATACAAGAAATTAATGACTGATTGATAAATGAGAATCCCATTCCAGAAGTTTAGAGAAGAATGTTTGAAGATGTTTTTCTATACTTTGGAGGATGCTGAATCAGAATTTTTGGGTCCAACCTCTGGGAAATGTGGGGAACTTTGTAAAATAAGGGGGTAAAATTAGTACTGGTTTTGAATTGGTAGTGAACCACTGACATATGTCACAGAAGCAACCGTACTTGGTTTATATCTTTAAAACAATTTGAAATGGGGCTTTCAAGTTACATAATCAAAAAGGCCAATAAAAGGCTCAAGTTTTACCTTGAAAGAGAGCAATGATCTTGAATCTATTAAAAGAGAGGCTGTGGAATTATTATGGGTGGTGATTACATATCGTATGGTACTGCTTTGAATGATTGTTGGTTTAACTCTTTCTTTGAGAGGAGAGTGGAGCATTGTCGTAGGTTTGCCGAAGAGCTGCCTAAGAATGATAGGACTAAATGTCTCATTCCTCCTACAAGGTTAGAGAGTCATGATCCCCTTTTCGCAATAGTCACAAAATTTTGCAGCTTCCAGTTAAGACAAAGCCACAATCAGTCATTTTTGTCAAATTCAAAATGCCCATGTTGTCTCTAAATTGCTATCAACACATTATATTACTGTTTTGGTGAAAACCAGACACTAAAGCATTTGTCTTGAAGATGTCATTATGACTGTTTTTAGACCTTAAAAAGTCGGGTCCCGACTTATATGCATAAAAATCGTAATTTCTTTACAACTACGGCGTGTTAAGCTCAGCCATACAGGGATAATTACTATAACAATTTCCAATACAACAACACCAAAAAATGGAATTTGATGAAAAATATGGGGCGCGGTTTGTTTACATTTTGAAGAAATCACTGATAGTGGCTTTAAGCGTTTTCAGTGTAGTAGCGTTATAAATGAGAATCATATTCTCGAAGTTTGGGGAAAAAGGTTTGAAGATGTTTTTCTATAGTTTGAAGGACACTGAATCAGAATTTTTGGTTCCAACCTCTGGAAAATGTGGGTGAATTTGCGAAGTAAGGGGGTAAAATAAGTACAGGGGTAAATTTGAAATCATGTCAAATTGTGTTTAAATGTACTCCAATGTATTTGTCTCGTCTCATTATAAGGATTCAAAAAAGTATAGTTTGTCTACGCTCCGACCTTTAGTTAAACAGGTACAGTCCTGATAAGGTTCAAGGTCATCCTGGGGGTAAACCTTACCCAGTGCGACGATTTTGTTGAAACTGGTGTCAAATTGTTAGTCTTGCCTTATTTTATTACAGTGTTTGGCATTTGGTTTCGTAATTAGTGTGCAAAATGTAACAAGGGTCTACATGGTCTATTGGTGTCACCAAAACATGACCTCAAAATTGTATACAGAGCTGTCACCCAAGGAATTTTCTGCTTCAGTATGACCATAGCAATAATTTGACACCAGTTTCAACAAAATCTGAGCATTGGATATTTTTTGCTCTAGGATGACCTTAAACCTTATCAGGGCTGTAGGCATGTAACTAAAGGTCGGAACCTAGACAAACTATACCTTTTTTAATGATCGGTCGGTGTGATCGTAACGCTAATGTTAGATTTTGGCCCGAAACCATGCCCCAGGAACATATATTATAAATCGTCTCATAGCGGCGCTATTCATGATTATGCGTGCGCTTTATGTTTTGTTAAATACAATAATGGGGTAATTTCGTGTTACTCTCGTTACATTTTTGAGAAAATGGGCATACACTGTTAGAACACTGTTAAAAATTTTGCTGTTTAAAAAGACGTTGTTTAAAGTGCTGTTGTTTAAGTTTTAAACAACGTTGTTTAAAGCAATATTAGCACATTTTTTTGAAGAGCGCCCCCAATTTTTCAAAAAAATTTGAGATTTTTACACGGTTGCATTGGTAACTGGCTAGTAAACTATTCCTGTGAATGGTTAAGCTCTACAATGTCTATGTGTCGCAAACGAAGGAATTTTGTTACTAGAATAATTAATATCGGGATCCCCGATAATAATTCAACGGCTGCTGGAAACGGCCTTCCAATATGAAATAGCCGGGAAATAGCGCCATGTACGTATCTACGCTCATTTATTAGTTGTTTTATTGGTTTAGGCAAGTCAATTTAGAGGTCATTTTCTTGAGGTGGCACTATTTCATCATGGACGGACATAAACTTAGCATTTCCAGCTCTGCCGTTAAGTACAATCTAGGATCCCAATTCTATTTACAAAAATCGCTCATTTTATGATAAATACGCATTTTTGAGCATTCTCGTTCGCTGGTGTAGTTTTCTAGACAATTACCAACATAGCTGTGCAAAAATATCAAATTTTGAAAATTGGGGGCGCTCTTCAAAAATGTGCTAATATTGCTTTAAGTTTTAAACAACATTGTTTAGTTTGTTGTTATAACATGTTGTCTTAAACAAGGTTGTATATGTTTTAAACAATTTTTAAACAACTCACAATCTTTAACCAACTGCTGTTTACCCTGGTCATCGCTCAACCTTGTTTAAAAGTCAAATTAAACAACTTGTTTAAAATTTTAAACAACTGATGCTTAAACTTTTAACAAGTTGTTTAATTTTAAACAAGTTGTTTAATTTTAAACAAGTTGTTTAATTTTAAACAAGGTTGAGCGATGACCAGGGTAAACATTGTTTGTTGTTGTTTAAAATTTTAAACAACTGATTAATTTTGTTCTAACAGTGTAATCTGTATCATGTAAATACAATTAAACAAGAACAGGAATTGACTCATTTTTTCTACATAAGAATTAACTTACCGATTTTTGTTTCGTTTGGCATAAATATTAAATCTGTAGATAAACTCAAGCAACATATATTGACAAACGTGTGACTGTAACTCGCGGTGCACTTAGATGGACATCCCGAATTTGGTACTTTACTATTTCAAATGATCAATTTCATGTGTGACTCGCATTATGTTAATGAGCTCTGTATTCATCTTATGACATTTAATTTCTCAACTTAGATTTATATTGAGGTTAACTAATGTTCTTATTTTACCATAATATGATTCTTTAATTTTACTTTGTGAAAGATATGTAAAAGGCTTATTTTGGAAGCTGGAAATTACAAATTCTCACCCCAAGTTCAGATTTTGGGTAAAATTGTTATTCTATCTTACTGGAAGGCCGTTCAAATGATATGCAAATTGTATTTGCATTGTTACAATGGCGTTTGGGGAAAATCCCACAGCAAATTGAGCGAAATAGTAGCAATCAATTGGTAATTGTTTTGTCTGTTCTTGCAAATTAGTCATACCATCGAGTTACTGTAATGAGTTTAATATTGTCTCGTGATAACCCAGATCAGACCATTCTAGAATTTTCCTCCACAAATGTTATCTCTTAATACAAACAACTTAATCCCATTTGCTTTACATGCCATATCAGCATTATCAGTATGAATGCCATCAGCCGCTTTAACCTTTGCAACCTATTAAAGGTGCTTGCTCCGATTTTTGTCCATCGTGTTCTCAACTTTATATGTAAGCCCGATGCTTGTATACACTGACCACCAAATGTCGTGAGAAACAAACTTACTGTTTTGATGCTAGACGCGATAATACATAGTGCAACGCCTTATTCACTACGTGCTATTGATGGTTAAACATTAAAACGACAGTTTTTAGTCAGTATCGTGGGAAAGAAATGGATTTGAAAGCGGAAATTTCAGAAAGACAATGAAAAAAATACGGCCTTTCATCTGCTATCAAAATTGATACCACTTCCGGGTAAATCAGGGGGGTCCAAAAGACGATCGGAACAAGCACCTTTAAAAATTACACAGTTTTCCGTCCATGAAAGATAGATGGCCATGCGTTTTGAACTGCCAGTAAATATGTGGATGTGCGACATATGCGCGATATTTTTGTATCATGAAAGTAATTTTTTAAATAAACATTCAAACCACATAGTTGAATTTGGCATTAAATTAAAGCATACTTGAAGGACAACAAGATGCAAGTGATAGTTTTGGAAAAAATATTAATCATATTCCACAAATTGCTTTTAATTACAAAAAAATAGGAGTGGAGGATGAGCAAGCGCAGGATGAGCAGGCGCAGCATTTCATAAAAATTGACACCACAGGGGACACGTGCTTACAAATTTATCTCATCTAGAGAGATTCTATATAAAATTAATCTTACAACCACATACTGTTAATCAGTGAACTTTATTAACAGTTGTTGTTTTAGGCTCATATTTGCATTTTTTATATAGCCGATGCCTTGACAATGACTTTCAATGGTATAATTGGCATTTTGGAGAACTTGCGCAAAACTACTTTGCTTCACTAGGTACCAAGAAAGTTATATATATATATCTATGGAAAGCTTGTACTTAAAGGGGCATTTCGTGATCCACAACCTCGTCCCCCCCTATTTACCTCGAAAAAAGTTGAGATTTTTATATGATCTGAACCGATAGCCTTAGTAATCGACGTGTACCAAATATTACGTGCAAAGTCGGTCGTATCTGTAAGAAATCTGCAATTTTGTATTTTCTGTCCGTAAACGGACAGAAATTACAGCACAGGGGCCTATGGGACCATGGGAAACAAGCATTTGCTCATAACACAAAACCGCAAGCTCGGGATCAACTCAAATTTTAGCTTTTCTCAAGGATAACTAGTGAACCATGAATAAAATAGAAGGTGCTGGAATCACGAAATGGACCTTTAAGGATACCAAATCTGCAATTACATAAAAGGCAGTTGCCATAGCTTTTGAACTCAAGTGTGTTTAAAATCACATCTTTTTCATCATATTTTGCACATTGGCGGCTGTGTAACTCCCTAGGGAATAACCTTATATTGGTCTCAACTGTATTTCTGGAATCCTTGCTTAGTAAGCTTCAAGTAAATGTATACTTTTGTAGGGGCTGTAGGTTCTTGAAGAGAGCTAGAGCATTTCACACCAATATCCATGTATTTTACACAAATGAAAACTATGTCACACAAAACTGGCCGACCTTGAAACGCGTGGCCACGTGATTTTATCATGGTCTGATTGTTTCATACGTTGTTTTCTCCCTCATATGGAAGTATATTACCAAATACATCTGATTACAAATTTTGAGTAAATCGCTCCAGCCGTTTGGAAAGCAGAAGCAAACTATGTACTAAATTGGCCCATAAGACAGTAAATGAATGTGGTGTACCACATTTGGAGATATTTTTGTTCATAACATCAAAAGGAAACATTAGATTAAATTGGGTAATGAGAAAATATCTTTCTTCTGATACCAAAATCTCAAAGTGGGGAGACGATGTTATCGATCGGGTTACTCACCTTTAAGTTCGAATTTTATCAAGAACTTTGTTTGGTGTATAGCAGATAATATTATATGTATTGCGCAAGTCAAATGTTCAAAGGTTCTAAAGCCTATGTGGTAAACCATTTAAAACGTGACCCCAGTCGATTTGTAAATGTTATCAGATGTTATGCGATTGGTATAGGTTTTTGAGAGTCGAAATTGTATGGGCAGACGACAGTAAGTGTGCTCCTTATTCAAACAGTACACAGACTTAGTAATGGATTATTGTTGGGTAATCTGGAGCAATTCCTTGACGTTGGGGGATAATCCGTAATACAGGGGTCAAAAATGAACAGTGATCTCAAGTGATTTCTCATTAATCCACGCCCTCTTCAAATTGATGTTATTTCGCGTATACAGAGTAGTGAGGAACTGTTAAGATGATAAGGTTTGATTTGATAACACCCAATATCTTAGGCTTTACCTAGTATTATAACCGAATATTTGGTTGAACAATTCTGTAGAGTTTTTGTTCTCTTCGCTTTTGTTTTTAGTCGATTTATTTTTGTCATTTTAATTGTTTAGTGTACAAAGTACGTTTACAAGACAATATGGATTCTGCTATTGAAAGAGCCATCCTGGTTACTGGTATCCCATACATTACCGACGATGCTGACCAGATGAGAGACAAACTCGAAACATATTTTGGAAAGAGCAAACACGGTGGTGGTGACGTAGAAACTTTGATTTGTCCCGTTGCAGGAAGTATGGTGAAAGCAATTGTAGTGTTCGAATCGCCAGAGGGTAAGTTTATACTGTTAATTTTGTTGTTTTTGTTGCCTTTTGAAAATTAATTTTGCAATGATTGTTCTTGTAAACTTTGGAAGGAAATAATACAACACTAAGGCGGGGTTGATACAATTGACCCTAAGGTTTCCATCCGTAGCCAAAATTCAGCTAATATAGTAAGATCTAATATTTTGCATATTTTAACATGTTTAATAAAAACATATTGGACGATGCCACGGTATGGTAAAGGTAAGGAAGGGTAGTTCGTTGAAATTCCAAGGCAGGGGGCTAGAGCAGCTGCAGAAATTTGTTCTTTCTTCCTTTGGAAACGTCCTTAGCGATCTAAGTTATGAACTACTTACTCTGTAGCTCAAAAAGCTATTTCCTTCCATATCCCTTACATCCCCAGAGTAAAATGACTAGCAACATGACGAACACCGCAAAAAGGGCGGTAGCGGTACTTGTGTTGTTAGATCTAGGAGCACTTTCACCGTAAATACAACGCAGAAGTCCGCCTCGTGATTTTTGAAAAGTGGCGAAAAATTGCATTTAGGGATATACAAAAAATCCTGTATTTGTAAGGTTTTTTTATCATACAAGTGTTAGGTGGTCTGCGTACGTCCTCTCACCTCTCATTTTGATAATTTAAAAAATGACAATAAGAATGAGCTCTGCGTGTATGACTCTGTGTTTATGGGTGTAAATGTTAATACTCCTACATGTAAGATAAAGCTCTATAAAACAGAGCTCTGTAAAACAGGGTTGGTTATTTAAGCATATGATTTAAGTATATAAAATGTTTCACTAAGTGTCTGACCAGCAATATCAGCAATCAAACAACCAGAATTGCTGGTCGTGCTTGTTAGGGTTAATACAGACATCTATAGTCATCACCCTTCAGGGAAGGCCGGCCGCGGTTTAATGCTGTATATCGTCACGTTAGTGCAACTAAGTCTTAACTGACATTCTTGGCGAAATTGAGTTCAGTTATGAAAAAGTAGGTCATTACGCATAATTTCATATACATTTCAAGTGACAGTCTCAATTTATTGCAGAGTGCACTCAAAATTGAATTTCAATAAAGTCGTAACTAGTAGATACGGCTTAGTTGCACTCAACAGGAAAACTAGTTATGCAGATACACCATTTATTAGGTGTAGATACGACTTTGTGACACTCAAAATTGAATTTCTGTTGAGTGCAACAGAAAATTTAGATATGACGTTGTTGCACTCACACGACGAAATGGCCAATGCAATTTGCTTCTACTATCCAAACAGCTGGACCAATTTAACTTGTTTCTTCTTATTTGATGTTTGCTTCCTTTTTCAGTTATGACAACTTTTCCCATTTGCATTCTGCTTGGATTTTCCTCCATTTTCATTGGCGGGCACATGAATTTTGAAGGCGAATTTCACAATAAGTGGAACTGGAACATCTGATCAAAAAAAAAAAGAAATTCCAATAATTTCTAATAAAAGGACACCAGTATAGTAATTGATTTTGTTTTCTAAATTTTACACAGGGTACCGGTAGTATGCTAACAAGATCATGGATGCTGGTATGGGTACAAGATCATGGGTATGGATACGGGTGAAAGATCATGGGTACGGGTACAAGGCCATGTGTGTGGGTACGAGACCATGTGTATGGGTACGGGTCCGAGACCATGGGTACGGGTCCGGGTCCGACACCAACGGTGCGGGTCCGAGACCGTGGGTACGGGTATGGGTACGGTCCAGCATATGGCAGTCATGGGTACGGGTACGAGACCATGGGTATGGGTACGGCTACGTAATTTCGTACCCGGGTAGGGTTATGGGTACGTGTACTACAAGTCTGGGTTGTCGACTCTAATAGAGAATGAAATTAAAAAGAATAGTTGCACCTTTCAATCGCTTAATAATAGAGTGCAAGAATAAAACATGTCCTTCCATGTTTTTGTATGATATTTGTTCATTTTAATTCGCAATTTATTAATTTGAAAGAAAACTAATGTAGGCCTACATAAATAAAATTTAATTTATTTCATCAGCTAGCTTTATTAACATTATCAACATTAAAATACATGTACAAAGGATTTAAAAATATATAAAATTGAGAAATGTTAGCAGGGGAATTGCCCAGACACAGGGATACCTGACCAGCAGGTCAGGCGCTATACCACATCGTATACAGGGACAGTCACTGTATCAAATAAAAATAAAGCGCAACGCCTTGATGAAGGGTTATAGTTTTACCTTCATCATATCCGAACGGCATTACAATATTTTAACTCGGCTGGGAACATTGAACTTTTAAAGATGATTGTTCCAATTTATGTCTCGTGTTCTCTGAGGAATAGTTCCATTGGTAGAACACCAGCGCTGTCACCTTCGGAACACAGTTTTATCCGTTTTAAGATAAGCACTCCTGATATATCTCCCTCTGTGAAGGTGACTTAGTAGGGAAAATTCACCTTATGCAGTATCTCTTTGTCTAGATTAGTGTGTTCTGAGGTCTCTGGGCTTTGGACCAGACTTGGCGGGTTAAACCTGGTTTTGTGAGCGCTCAACCATTCCACTTCCCTCAGAGCATATTGCTGGAGTTGCTTGTAGCTCCATCTGTCTGAATATGCCTTTGAGGTTCTGCTGAGCCAGATGGCATAGCTCGCTCTGAGTGCAATTTTGGCTGCTGTATCGGTTGTAGTCTTTCTCTTTCCTTTAGGAATGCCCACGGATGCCAGGCATTTGTTGACTGATGTATTGCAGAAACCTCTGCTTCCTACTTCTATTGGAAAGTAGTATGTAGACCATCCTCTGCTTTCACAGTCAGCCACTAGATCTTGGTATTTGCACTTCTTTCTTGCATATGCATTGGATAGGTTCTCCTCCATAGGGACCGTCAGCTCTATGATGATCACTGTCTTTGTTTTGGTATAGAAAAGATAGTGATATCTAGTCTCTTAGCTGTTCAGTGATTTCTGGAGGGAACACTATTTGTTTGTGTTCCTCATCCATCAAAAATATCCAGTCATTGGCCTTCTCAGAAAGTTGGTTGGCTCTGTCTTAGTCAGCTCTGCCTTAGTCTTTCATAGGCCCACTCAGTTGACTTGAATTGGTTGTTTGAAGCATTCCTGTCAGGTTTGTGCATACCATGTAGCTGATGTTTTTGTCCTTCAGGTCGTTATAGATGAGCTTCCGAGGAATCGCATGGGTTTACTATGGATATAAGCAATCTGCTGTCCGTCTATTTCTAGGCCAGGATCGTATGCCACATATTGCGTTTTGTGTCCTTGTCGCTTTTGTTCTGCGTTTGGGGACATGAGACTTACATTTGCTTGGTTTTGGCTTTCATGGTCCGTGTCCACTTGAGCAAGTTGTTCACTGTATTTACTAGTTCTCGACATTCTTCTGGACTCCTAGCTACGAGGGTCAGGTAATCTGTGTATGCTTTGGCAGATGATATGATGTCAGATCCACTCATGCAGTACCCGAGGTGTTTGGATTGGTCTAGGAGATCAAGACACATATTAAAGACGGCCAGAAACAGGATGCAGGAGAGTGGGCAGCCTTGGGAGACTCCTATCATGCACTGTATCCAGTCAGTTGTCCATTAAGTTTTTTGACACATATGAACAGCTCATCATAGTATTTAAATATGATCTTCCTTATGTGGTCTGGAAAATGATACCACTCTAAAGCGAACTGTACGAGGTTGTGTGGTACAGTACCGTATGCATTTTGCAGGTCCAGCCATGTTGTCACAATTGGTTTACCATTCTTTTTTACATCTTGGAGCATTTCAGTTAGTGCTTCTGCGTGTTCTACACATCCTAATATTTTCTCCATGAAACCCTTCTGAATGGATTGGTCGATTTAGTTGTTTTCTGTCAGGTAGTTGATGGTTCTTTGAGCGAGAATACCCATTCCGAGGTTACCACTAGAATTCCTCAGTGTGATAGGCCTGAAGCAGGAGGGATCACTAGTGTTCTCCTCTTTGGATATAAGGATGGTTTCTCTCGTTCTCCAGCTCACGGGTATTGAGGCTGTTCTCCGTATATTGCAAATAATACGAGAGCCTGCCACTTGTATACACTCACCACTAAGTATCTTGGGAAACAAACTTGCACTTTTTATTCTAGAAGCGATAATGCGTATTGCAACGGCCTATTCAATACTGTACTAACTACTAATATTGATGGTTAACTATTAAAGCGTCATTTTTTTTCTTTTGTTTTTGTCTCTCTTGAGAAAGAGATGATTTGAAGGCTGAAATTTCAGAACGACAATGAGAAAAAATACGGTCTTTCATCTGATACCAAAAGTGATGGTCAGGTGGAGTCTCAAAGACGATCGGAACATGCGCGATTTCCTATACCTTATGCGTAAAAAGTCAAAGGGCGATATTTAAAGGCTGAGAGATTTCAAACTATACTTTTTTGTATTAATTAAAAATAGTTAAATAGAACTAAATATAGTCAACTAATATGCTCAATTCAAAAGTTTGAGATTGTTTGTTTTGATGTAGTAAATATTTGTGCAGTATAATAGTAGGCCTATCATTTGATGCTGTGCATAACAAACACTCAGGATTCGGAATTATTACAAAGTTGTGATTTTCTATATGAAGGACATCGATTTGAGCTTAGCTATTTCACACAGTAATTAGTATGCTGACAAACATTATTACATGCAAAAAACGCGATCTGTTAGAAAATTGAGGGTGCTATCCTTAAAAAATCTCTGAGTTAGCCTTTATTTTTTTTAGTAAAAAAGTATTTCATTAAATGTACTCAAAACGATATTAATTGTAATAAATCAACATGCAACTGAAATAATCACATTTTTGGTATGAAAAGCGCCCTCAAAATAACGGCCTGTATTTTCTTTTCGAATACGCAAACTTGCGAAAACGGGAACGACACGTCGTATGGTCATGCAATTTGGCACAGATGATAAGTACAAATAGTTCTACAAAACATGAAGTTTTTAATTTTTAATTTGATTCTTCAAATTCGAATAATGAGTAAAATTATCTGATTGGTCAATTCGCGGTTACCAAAGCAACCGAATCAAAATCCGGCTTCATGGTTTTGTGTGTACCCAACTACCCATACATCTTCCACCCAATGGTGCAAGCAGCACTGTTTGCTCCCGTGTTTTAGCCAATCACAGGCTTTTCGCAGTTACCATGGCAACTGAGTGAAATGATATACTAAAAATTTAAATCATGATTAACAAGAAATCCTTATTTACATAAAAGAAAGGCTGAAAGTTAATTTTGCTTTATGTTCTTATAACACAACTACCAATCATCTTTTCTGTTTTGATTCAGTTCGGAGGACAGTTGTACATCATGGACTCCACATGTTTGAAGAAACAGCCATAAGAATAGAACCACTGCCGTCTGTAAGAGATGATTTTATTTTGTTTTATTAGTTTATATTGTAGGCAGTATATTACTTATATGTGACACCCAATGCAACCTACTTTTTCACATATCATGATATTGCATATTTCTAAAAACCATCACGTTGAAACCAACAGAGGTCTGTGTCCAGGATCTTAACATCCTTGGGGCCAAAGCTATGTTTCGCGCCCATTAGGTGTGAACCAACAGGGGAGGCCTCCCGCTTATGTTCGTGCAGTCTTTTACTCAGCGGTCTTTCAGTCTTGCCTATAAAAACACAACCCAAAGTAAGTCCCATCTAAACAACCGCTCCTACTTTCATATATAGGAGCTTTACCAGAGTCATGACTACTTATTTATTTTTCTCTGATTGTTAGGTAACTGTTGTGTGAAAATCAGCGACATCTGTTACTTCTCGGCTGACTGAGCACTGATCAAAAACAAAAAGAGGCATTTTCAAAACTCACAAAAGTGACATCATTACTTCAGTTGATTGACATACCATTAACTTGAAAATAATGTTGAGTACTGTTCGGTATTAACCAATTAAATTGAGTACTTTTCAGTATGTGTATCCAACACACTTTTAGTGAACTCTTGATGTAACTTCCGTATGACACTAATTTAGATCGTTGAAATCTGAATGCTGACCGGTATGTCGTCGAAATTATTCATCCATGTTGTATCATATGCTGCTGCCAACTGCTACCTTTGGTAATGCCTTTGTTTTCATGCAGTCTACACGGAGGAAGGCAGATCAACGTATTCTTGGCTTGTGAGGACATTCAACGAATGGTATGGCCTACAAATTCTCCTCGAGCATCTTTTTTTGGACCAGCTTAGCGTTTTCGTATACCCGTGTCAATTCAGAGCTCGTACACTTGATGACTTGACACGGTTTTTACAAGAGGAATGGGCTGCTATTCCTCAGCAGTGTCTGACCAGACTCAACAATACCACTATAACCGATGTCAAGAGGTCATTTGACAAATGTGGGGACACACATTACGGAACAGTACTGAACTAACTTAAGTTAGCTGTTTGTCAATCAAGTGAAGTAATGCTATCCTTTTTTGTTAATTTTGAAAATTCCTCTTTTTGTCTTTGCTCAGTCAGCCGTGAAGTAACTGATGCCTCTAATTTTCACACAGAAGTTAACTACCATTCATAGAAATATTATTAACTAGTCATGACTTGACAAACTTCCTACATAAGAAATTAGGAGCGGTTGTTTAGAGGGGCACTTACTTTTTGTGTTGTTTAGTTACAAAGGGCAGTCCTGGCATTTGATGTTGTAAATTGTACCTGTGCGACCCAACAACTGGGGCTTGTCCTTTGGAGAAACTAATAGGCTCCGGATGGTATTAATCGGACGGACGTGAACGATGACCCCCAGCTTTGAGGAGACATCCTTTACGTTAGGGAGTAAAGCATCCATCCCTTGGGTGGATGCTCCAACAATCTTTGAGGTTTATCACTCAGTTTCTTGCTGGACGGGGAGCTCCACGCCCACTTAGTATATCCACAGATGGACAGCGATTTTTTGACATGATCCTAGCGTTCTTTATCCAAAGCATCAGACGACGAAGTCTTGGCACGGTGGGTTAGTGTTCCACTACGAGGGGGGGGGGGTGAAAAGAGGTGATGGCTTTCTCCTCGAAGTTATCCATAAACATATTGGCAATTATCATGAGCATGTATTAATGTCGTATTGTATATTGCACTGTGATCAATAAAACTTCAAATTATCAAAGACTTAAGAGGAGATCGTGTCACACTGGTAAGGATATTCTCCTTTTTTGCATGAGGTCCCCTGTCCAAGTCCAGGCAGGGCCACCTACAGACAAATTTAATATTATATACAAAATTGTTGATCTGATTTGTATAAAAACACAATTACTGGAATTCCCGTATTCCTCGTGGGTCATTTGGACTTGGTCAAACGAACCATGAGAATTTCACGTCCTTCGGAGGGGACGTTAAGCCATCGGGCACATTTACATGGAGAATCACGCCTGTATTTGTAAATTGCAGCCGCTTTTGATAACAGTAAGATGTAAACCCCTAGCTGCCCCAAGCCGTCCCTGGGCATGATTAGAAAACAGTGTCTGAACAATGAATGATTTACATAGGCTAAAGTTAAGGAACCATGAAAGAAGATTATTTGTTAATCTTAAATGATAAGTCAATGTGTATTTAAAATAAAAGGCAATAATTAAGCAAAATAAATCAAATTTGGGACGAAATACCTAGAATAATCATGCACCCGACAAAGAGATGTCAAACACTACATCTTTTGAGAATTGTTTTTATTTTTATTTTTAAACCAAAGTAGGCCAAAACGTAGGTTTCCCCAGCCGTTGGCGGCTAATATATCCTACATTTAGACTTCGTCATTGGTTTAACACGTAACACCCGAAATCTTGACGAAAAATCCTGAATTTGTATATATTTTATCAAGCAATATTTTGTTATTTCAAAACCGTTGGACCGAAAGAATCAATTCCAGTGTAAGGGTTATTTATTTAAATTTCGCGAGTTGAGAATTAAGGTTCTATTATTTTGGTCATTTTGAGATATGGACGTTTTAAGTTCACAAAAAAACGCAGAAATTTTACCGGAAGTGGGTCCTTTAAACAAATTTACATTTCGAAAACCTATACAAATTATATATTATTTTAAAGCGTAGCAAATGTGTACTTCATTTAAAAAATGTCAAAAATCTCACCAAAAATGTCAGTTAGTACCATGTAATTTACATATGAATAACGGACGAGGGTGATGTCGTAGATTGACCACCCATGACCGGCTCACATCAAAAGTCTGTATATATTGCTGTAATTTATTTTGACTCATATGGGTAAGTAGATATACTGAATGAGGCTTGGCCGCCCTTTTGATTGTGACATCAGCAGGTCAGTAGATCGATTCCTGATGTTGATCAATAATCATTCTACAGATCTGCTGATGTCACGACTATTGTACAACACTTTCCAACATGGAATGGAACAGTCCACAAGTATTCCAAGTGTGTTTAACCTGCTTATTTTCCCCACATTTGAGTCATTTTGCTAAATTGTTATTTTCGTTGTTAGATACAGCATGAGTCAGTTATTTCAAGTAAAGCTATATTGAATAAAATGTCACTTAAAAACAAACTTGAATATGACGACGATTTGAAGCGAAAGAAAATATTTTCAGGATCTGGCATATCACATTGGGATGAGAATGTCTTTGGTCATGATTTTTAATATCACTTGTATAAAAATGTACGTTTTATATAAATAAATTTTGAGTATTAAAGCTCAAAGGGAAAAACGAATCACCAATAACGGCGATATGTCGCCATTTATCGAATTTCTCCTATTACTTTTCTTGACCTTGAGCCACTATATACTTATAATTGCATATAACATTTAACAAATGAGAAATTTCCCTGGAAATATGTTTCTGCTTTTATTTAAAAGGATTCCATGCGAACAAATATGTTGCCGTTGTTGATGAATTTCTTCAAAATGTGACTCTTATAAGATTCCACTTTTTTATTCCTTGTGTCATTTACATTCTAAAGTGTATAATTTTATAGGTCCAACGTAATTAAGGAAGATGTAACACAAAACATTCCCACACATTGTGATCTGCATTGCCCCTTAACAGACTGAATAATGATGATGATTAAACAAATATCCTAACCAACTACACATTACTGTTGTCTTTACTGTTGTCTTTTAATAGATTTTTGATCATGTTGAAGTAGAACTAAATGAATATTATTGGGATATAATTTCGCGAGAAAAGGCAAGGAAACTCATCATACCTTGAAAACGCAACTTGGTGACTTGAACATTGCCAGTAGAAATTATCGTATCGACAAATTGAGAGGCAGTCTTGATGCCTTACAGGCAGTAAATGAAATCATACCTAAAACAGCCGGAATTGGATTGGACGACAAGGCTTCAGCAAGCACCTTAACATCAGAAACTCTTGCAAGGAGTGTTGAAGTGACGAACATCCCTTTCATCACCGATGACGTTGATAAGCTCAAGAAATATCTGAGAGAAGACATAATTCAGAACGGAGCAGTTAAAGTAGAGGAGGTGATCACACCTATCAAAGGAAACATGCAGAGAGCTATCATTGTATGCGATTCCATTGAAGGTAAACAAAATAAACAAGCAAGAATCAACACCAAGAATTTAAAATAAAAACAACGCTTTAATAACATTATTAACTCATTATTCTTATGCATCGAAGAGAGAGAGAGTATTGTATTGAATTGTACTCTCAACTTAATCTGAAGTCCTGAACAATATTTCGCATTACAATTTGACTTTAATAACAATTATTAAATATTATTGACGTTTAGAAACGTATCTGCTTGCCGTCTGTTTTTCAGATCGAGACGCATTAGTTCGACAGACATACCGTCTCTTCAAGGAAGAAAACATCCCCATTAACATCCTTCCTAAGGTGAGCTTATATTGTTGAATAGAATATAGATGGAATTTGCATTGTGTAGTTGAAAAATTGCTACTATACGTGGGAAAACTTCCAAATGACTGCTAAAATATGTATTACGCTCCTCCTGAAAAAAACACCTGTAGTAAAAGTGCAAGCACGAATGGCGGCTTTATACATTGGTTTCTCCCTTAATAATTTATAATAATTTAATAAATTGTGTATTTTTAACGCGCGACATATCCAAGTAAACGTGCTCAAATCGCTGTGCGGCAGCCATGTAAGGCGCTCAGCACATCAGAGAAACCATAATACTAGAACAGATTCATACCAAGAAGAAGAGAAAACCTGCGGGAACGAGTATGGATCGAGAAACCAAATTCACATAAGGCCACTGATAACGAGCCCCTGCCGGGGATCGAACCCGAGGCCTCATTGGTGAAAGGCGAGGAAGATACGCTGCGCCAACCCGTTCCCCCGATACATAAGCTCGTATAGGCAAACACATATAATTACAAATTTTGAGTTTTATCGGTCCAGCCGTTTGCATAGCAGAAGCAAAAATGGTGTACTTAAAGCAATATTAGCACATTTTTTGAAGAGCGCACCCAATTTTCAAAATTTGATATTTTGGCACAGTTACTTTGGTGATTGTCTAGGAAGCTATACCTGCGAATGCTAAAAAATGCGTATTTATCATAAAATAAGCGATTTTGTAATAAGAATTTTGATCCCAGATTGGACTTAACGGCAGAGCTGGAAACGCTACGTTTATGTCCGTCCATGATGAAATAGTGCCACCTCGAGAAAATAACCGCTAACTTGATTTGCCTGAACCAATAAAATAACTAATGGATGAGCGTAGACACGTACATGGCGCTATTTCGCGGCTATTTCACATTGGAAGGCCGTTTCCAGCAGCCGTTGAATTATTATCGGGATCCCGATAATAATTATTCTAATTACAAAGTTCCTTCGTTTGTGAGAGACAGACATTTTCGAGCTTAACCATTCACAGGTATGGTTTACTAGACAGTTACCAATGCAACCGTGTAAACATCTCAATTTTGTTTAAAAATTGGGCGCGCTCTTCAAAAAAATGTGCTAATATTGCTTTAATGGGCCATAGGACCATAGGACAGAAAGTGTGTTAATTATTGTGTTCGACTACATTTTGAGATGTTTTTGTTCACATCATCAATAGAAAATAATTTCCTAGATGATCTTTCGTCAGACACCAAAATATCAACTTCAGTGGAGTAAATGGGGAGGGGGGGGCGAGGTTGTCTTTAAAAGTTTCTTAAAGGTGCTTGTTCCGATTTATGTGTATTGTGTTCTCTACTTGATATGAGAGCCTGGCACTTGCACATACACCCATCAAGTACCGTGGGAAACAAACTTGCGGTTTTGATGGTAGACACAATAATGCATGTTGCAAAGCCCAATTCTATACTGTGCTAATATTGATGGTTAACCACTAAAACGGCGGGTTTTTGTTTATATCTTGGGAATGAAATGGTTTTTGAGGGCTCAAATTTCAGGACGACAATGAGAAAAGTACGTCCTTTCATCTGATATCAAAATCGATACTACTTACGGGGAAATCAAGGGGATCCCAAAGACGATCGGAACACGCACCTTTAAGAGACTGCACAAAAATTCCTAGATTTTGACTGTTTATACGAACACTGTTGTAAGTTAGTCGATACCTGTAAAGGTGACAAAGATGGTATTATGCGTTACTACTGTAATATCTTAACTAGCCATAATCTTTCGTCTCCTTTTCTTCACTTTTGAAATTACCGTAGGTCTTCAAAAAGCAACTGCAACTTTGAACGCTTTCTACACTCCTCTGATCGCAAAAACGAAACTTAAACTTATACAAGCTGAGCTGACTACAAAGTACGGATCAGGTATTGTATTTTCTGGTGATAAAATTAGTGGATCATTTGAGGTACTTATGGATGTAATGCAAGTCTGGATAGATAAAATAGGTTTGTCATCCACAAAACTGTTGGATATCAATACAGAAAAGAAAGAAGAGAATACTCTTACAGAAAATGATGAACGTAGACAAGGACATATCCAGGACATCCAGATTCGTTCTGCTGACGAAAATAGCGAATTCGTCGAGGCAATACAATCTCACGAGTCTGACGGCTCAGACAGTTGGGTCAATGTCAGCCAAGACGATATTATAGATGCGGAATCTCAGATTCGAACCAAGAAAGTAGATGATTTATCGGTGGAAAAAGTAGATGAGGAAAAGAAGGATGACAACAAAGGCACAGATATCGAAACAGCCCATGCACAAGATTCCATCGAAGAGATTGATGAAAAGGGGTTAGGTGATGCAGCCGAGGCATTCTTGGTGACCGATATCCAACATTCACCAAGGACTCAGGAAAGTGATCAGAATAACGCATATGGGTTTCAAAGTAAGAAAAATGGCATGTTAGAGACAGGCGCTATTCTAAAGCAAGAGAATACCATAGGTCAAGGAATCAATTTTCACCTTAATGATTCGGTATCTGCTGATGATAGTTTTCCTGCAACTTGCATAAATGGCAATTCTTCCGCAAGTAGAGATGCTTCAAACAATGCAGAGTTTGATGATCTTGATGACAGTTATATCGATACACCAAATGAAGAATGGCATGATGAATCTCCATACAGCAGTGATGAAAATCGCATTGCAGAACAGATTCAGAGTATAAACAACATCGCTAAAAATGTCACGGAAGACAATGGTAATGCTGTGAATTCATCAGTAAAGGATAGTATCACTAGAAATAGTAAGCATATTCCAAGGACAATGGCGGCTACTTTTGAAGATGGTCAAGGGGTATCAGATTTTAGTTTGCAAGAGTCGTTTGGGGGAATGAGAAGACAGATTCCACAGAATGGAAAGGAACAGCAACATCGAGTTGAGAACGAAAAAAGTGATTGCAAATCACAAGACGAAAGAATAACAAAATCTGCATATCACCCTATCTTAAATGAATCAGTAACTTCAGAGATGAAAAAGAACACAGTTGACTGCAATTTAGAGGAAGGAATCAGAAATCCTACAGACAACCATATCGCAGATAAACCAGTATCTGAACCTGCTTCCGAAAAGAAAGCCCTTGATCAAAGCGAGCACAATCATGTACGTTCAAAATCATCTAGAGACAATAAAAAAGCACAAATAAACACATTCAAAACAGACTCATTAAAGACCTTGAAATCGTCAAGCGCATCTATTATTGAGTATGGTAGCAAATCAGAAGATCTCGATTTGACACCACAATCTAAAGATCTCGATTTGACACCACAATCTAAAGAAATTCAAACAGATATAACAAACAGTTTGCATGCAATCGCACAGCCTCCTGCTTCTGACGGTGAAACACCTGAACCCAGGACAGAGAGATCACCTGAGATAGAATCTCCAGAAATGGCTAAAGGTGGCGCCGGGGATAGTGTGCAAAATTATGAATTGACGGCATCTGAAGTGAGTGCGTCGAAAGTAAGAACTTTAGTTGGAAATGACGATAATAAAGACATGGTAGATTGGTTAGGCGATCAACCACCACAAAATATTATTCAATCACGAATACTAGGAGACGGCGATGTAGAAAATGATTGTAAAGCAAACGGATTCGGCAAACAGATAACACGGAACAACTCAATAAAATCACCCCAGCAAGTTTCACGAGGTAGACCAACAACTACAAATACTGCAATGCGAAATTTATCGGAACAAGTAAACAATGGCCCTGACCTTCAGATGCCATCAAAAAGTAATGCTGGCGAATCCGGAAAGGATAAAAGATCAAATTCTCTGGAAAATAAGGCAATACAGAGCACAGGTGAATCTAGCCAGTCTGATAATCGTGTGCAACAGAGAGACAAGCTGCAACTGGATAACTTGACCAAGTCACAGGACGAAGACTCGCCTGGTGATTTGCAAACTTCGCGTTCTCCTTTAGAAAGGATAAGAGATAAACCAAAAACGCCAGACGATGGTGATGAAGTAAGCAATGATCATCGTGTTCCAATTGCCGTGGAATCGAGTAAGGCAGGTATAGAAAATAAGAACGGAACTGAAACAATAAAGCCAACGTTGAATACTAAATGTTCAAATTACGAGCACACGCTTCAGGAAATTAAAGACCCAAAAAAATTAGAAGATATCAAGACACTGAAAGGAAGTGGTGAACAACCTTCAGCCAACAAATCTATCGCTTCAAATATGACGCCATCAGAAGCAAATATTAGTATTTCGTGTGATGAAGACGAAACTGAAGACTGTATACTTGTAGATACTCTGACGTACAAGTACCTAAAAAAATCTTGCGCCGAAAAATTGCACAAAATCGTAAGGAAATGCAAAATAGAACTTCAAACTCCCGATCTACAGAAACCATCGGAGCAATTAGTACGTTTTAAACCAAAGCAGGATGGAGGGAATACATCACCCAGTACCATATCTGAAAGTAGGGAACAGTTTATAACGCTCTATCAGGATATCTTCTTCAAAATTAAACGTTATTCATTAAAATGTGGTGATGTCCCCAGCGAGAGGGTTGAACGAGCTGAGCAGACTACAGGAACTACAATTCAAAACATATTGATAGCAAAACAAGCCGATAACGAGTACATATTTTGCGGTGAAGGGAAACGTGTGGACGAGGCAGTGACATTATTTCGACAAATAGCAGGTATCCAGCCAAGACAACGAAAACTGAAACAACCTTCTGTGGGTGTCAGAGGACCAGGTATTACACCAAGTAGAAAACAACGACAGAAACAACACTCTATCTTTTACACATCTGAAGGTCTAGAAATTGAGGTTATTCAAGATGACATTACAAGACAGAAGGTCGATATCATAGTGAATGCTGCAAATGGGCGGCTACAGCATGGCGGAGGCGTTGCTGGGGCTATTGCGCGTGCTGCTGGCCCTCAACTACAAGACGAATGTGATAAAATTATGTGGAAACAGGACGATCTTCCAGTGGGATATTGCATTGACACTAACGCATACAACTTGCCATGCAAGTACGTGATCCATGCCGTAGGACCTACATTCTACAGTGATCAAAGTTACTTCTTTTGCAACCTAACCAACACTTTCAGAAGTGTACTAATGTTGGCCGAGAGCAAACAATCCCAAACAATTGCTATTCCACTCATTAGTTCAGGCAATTTTGGTGGACCGAAGGAAATTTGCACGAAAGCCCTAGCGACAGCCATATTTGATTTCAGCAGCTCGGGTAAGAGAAACATGTTGCAAAAGGTTGTTATGGTCAACATCGATGAAGAAGCTACTGTTGCCCTACAAACTACATTCGTAAATATATTTTCCACTGAAATGGCCAGGGGAGGTTATTCACCACACCTTCGTCAAATACAAAGCAACGCATCAACGAGATTCAAAACAGCTGAAGGTATCGAAGTAGTAGTAGAAAAAGGTGATATTACCACAGGGAGTGCTGAGGTAATTGTGAATGCTGCTAATGATCGTCTTCTTCATGGTAGTGGTGTTGCTGGCGCAATAGCACTTGCAGCTGGGAAGAAAATCCAAGACGAATGCAACCGAATTATATCTCAAAGGAGAAGGCCTCTCTATGTCAGTGAATGTGTAATTACAGAAGGCTATAACCTAAAGTGTAAAGTCATTCACGCTGTTGGGCCGATTTACAAGAAATGTCACTCCGATAATGAGTTCTTCGATTTGCTGAAGAAGACTTTCCTCGAAGCCATAAGATATGCAAATGTTCCCATCGAAGCCAAAGAGATTGCCATCCCTCTCATCAGCTCAGGAATTTTTGGAGGACCAAAAGATCTTTGTGCCAAGGCACTACTTGCTGCAGTGAAAGATTTCAGCAGCAATGAGAAAACATTGGTCATTAAACACATTCACTTGGTCAACATCGATGACGAAGCCACTGATGCTGTTCGGGCTGAATTCCAAGCTTTCCTCTCCGCCAAACCATTACCCGATTCGACAGACATTCAATATAACAGTAAACTTCAGACACAAGGTGACACGCTAAATGATTTCCTTGTGAGTCCCAAAAAGGCACTTACTGTTCAAGTATTGCATGGTGACATAACAAAGCTACATGTCGATGCTATCGTAAATCCAACAAGCCCAACACTTTGTCACAATGGACGGATTTCTGGAGCGATATCTGACGCTGCTGGTGGCAAAATGCAACAACGCTGCAATGACATATTTAAAAGAGATCGCGAAAATCGCCCCTTGAACATAGGTGATACTGTCGTTACGACTGGTTTTGGTCTTCCCTCTGCTAATGTCATTCATGTTCACGGTCCTGTCTTTTCATCCTCAAAGGAAAATGGTTTCTATTCACTACTACAAAAGACATACCTGTCTTGCATGAAACTTGCTAACAGTGTCAAGCATTTTAAGACCATTGCATTTCCACTGATAGGATCCAGTGAGGCACCGAAAGAAACATGTGCTAAAGCCTTTGCCGATGCATTAATTGAGTTCGATCAATCTGAGTCGACAATAAGTTTGAGCAGAATTATCATGGCAACGACAGATGAAAAATCATATTCAGTTGTTCAAAGAACCATTTCGGCTTATTTTCCATCTCAGTCACAGACGAAGGTTGAAGAAAACCCTAACAAAAATGATTTCATCATGCAACAAAATGCACCAACTGTAACTACAAATAGGGAGTATGAATTTAAAGCAGCTGGAAATGTCGTGATTTTTCTTCGTACCGATGATATCACTAAGCAGTTGACTGATATAGTAGTGAATAGCACTGATGACAAACTTACGAACAGCGGAAACGTCAGTCAACATTTATGCACGGTTGCAGGGCCAGGACTGCAAATTGAATGTAGAAAGCAAATGAAGAAACGGAAATGGTCACCTTTGAAGCCTGGGGAATACGTTGTAACTGGTAGTGGTAATCTTCCTTGCAAGAAGGTATTGCACGTTTCTCGACCAGTGAGAAGAGAACAACAAACTGGCGACGTTTTTGCGGGCTTCCTAAGAAGTACCTACCTTGCTTGCTTACTCTTTGCAAGAACAACATTACAAGCAAAATCGATTGCTATTCCCTTGATAGGTTCTGAAGATGAAGCCAAAGTGATGTGTGCACAGGCTGCTGCATCTGCATTAAAGCAGTTTAGCCAGCAAACTAAAGGATATAAGACAAACATGGAAATCTATTTTGTGAATTCTGAGCACGATTCCACCACTGTCTTAAAACAAGCATTTTCTGGTTGTTTTGAAATAGTAAGGCAGTTTGGGAAACATGTTAGTGACGCGAATGTGCATCGAGGGCAGTCCTACTCAAATGAAGCTTCCGTTGCAGCAGCTGTGATTACCCAACAGCCCTCAAAGAGAAGCGAAAAACAATTGCACGAACGTGATCAGCTACCAACGGCCAGTTACAGAGAAGAAAGATATGCTACTACAGCCAAAGTTGAAGGGGCTACAGCACACGCTATAGAAGGTTCGTATTATAGCCAAAATGCATATGATTCTACAAAAGGTAAAGGCTGTTTAATTTGCAGTAGTCGCAGCAAAAAGCTACACCCACTTGAAGGTTGTCATCACATTTATTGTATTGATTGTATTCGAGAGACCATTTCGGCTAATTCTATCTGTCAAGTATGCAGAAACCTGTATGGAGTGGTAACCGAGAATCAACTAGGTGGGACCATGACATATTACCTAAGAAAAGACATGGCACTGGAAGGAAGTCAGAATACTCCTGGCGTTATTTGCGTGATTTTCACCCTACCCAATGGACCACAGGTACCAATATTGAATGAATAGTTAATTCCTTATCTTTGTATTTATATAAGTAAATAAAGTGTAACATTGAGAATATAAACAAATCAGAAAATGTAAAAGCATCATAATGTGTCAAACTTGTTCACCAGTCAACGTGATCCAAAATTTGTAGATTGAAAACATCAAGTAATGGTAACATTTATCAGCATAATTAGTAAAAGGTCTAACATTTTCGACTGTTAACCAATTTTTACAGACAAATCCTTTAGACACGTGACATCGAAAATGGCGCTTAGCTTTAGTTAAAATAAATAAATATTTGTTTTCAGACGAGTCGTCTACCAACTTCCAAATATGAAGGAGGATTATTCAATGGATTTTTACCACCGACGGGTGATGGCTATGAAGTTTTGTGGATGCTAAAATCAGCATTTCTGGCAGGACATCTTTTCGAGATACATTCTGTTCGTACCTCTCCGGGTCATCTGGCAAAACAAGTCATATTAAGCAATATCCCTCTGAAGACTAACATCAGCGGTGGACTGTAAGTATTTTTTTTAAATTTTTTTATTTATGTCAAGGCTAATCTAGGCATTAATAGCAGTTATCTAATAAGTAACGCTGACGGATTGGCGCCAAGATAGCGATTAACATCCCTTTTGAAACTATGCAAGTCCTGGTTTGATGCTACATGAGCAGGAAGGGCATTCCATAAGCCTACAGAGAATGGGAGAAATGATCTTCTGTGGGAGGCCAAGTTGGACCTTGGGGACTTTCACAGCAAGGTCATGAGATCTGCCTGAGCGCCTAAGGCGAGGATCAACTGAAAGCAGCTCGGGTAGCAGCTGGCTGAGGAGATCTGGTGCTTGTCCATAAAACATGCGGTGGAAAAGAGTGACAATTCCGATGACCAAGTGGTTGGATGTGATGAGTGATTAGCTCACTCTCGGGGATACCAATGATGGAAATGGCACGTCTCTGGATTGCATCTAGTTTGGATAATGAAGTGGGTGTTGCTCCACACCATGCTGAACTGAATGTTGGATCGAACCATGGATTTATAAATAACAGCGCTTTCAGTTGTCCCTAGATAAGGTGCAGCTCGACGGAGCAATCCTAGTCGCTGACTGGCAGTTTTAGCCATTTTGGTAAGCACAGGGGACCATGAAAGGTCATTACTGATGGAGATGCCAAGTAGATCGACGCTGTCAGCCTCTTCTAGAGTGTTCCAAAGAAGTGGGGACTTGGATGGCCTGTTGCAGCATCTTTCTTGTTTGATATTGTTACAGTTTACACTTGACAGCACTGAAAAGTACATTCCATGAAGTTGCCCAAGACTCGATTTCATGCAAGTCTTTGTTGAGAGGCAGCAGCTGTGATTCTGTACTCTTTTGACTTTATGAAGGTCAATGAATATAATAACAAGAAGAGGGCCAAGGATTGAGCCTTGTACACCTGCATCGACTTCTTGTTGGTTGTTGGATACCCTCTACGTATTTTATATAATTATAGTATGGTAGAGCAAGTTTATTTATTTATAATATATATATATATATATATATATATATATATATATATATATATATATATATATATATATATATATATATATATATATATATATATATCGTCGTTAACAGGAAAACCTCATGTGCATTTACCCTCTAAGAGCAAAATCTCATATGTGCAGTTTTTCGGTAACACTGACGCCTGTTTGGCGACATTGTCGTTTTGCAAAGTATCGCAAAATACTTGCAATAGATCTTTAAACATCACCTAATCATTTTCACCAACTTGATTTGACTTAACACTGGACAATAGGTTGGTTTGTCGAAAACATTGTATCTCTCATAATCTCTGCAAACCCCGAGTCCAAATGGAAATGAGGTTTTCAGGAAAATGAGGCCAGGAAAATGACATTAATATATATTGATATCTCACTCGTATTGTCAATGATATTCTTCCTAAAAGTGGTTTATTGTGGCACTAGCATAGCTAAAAAAAAACTTCTGTTAGTGCCCAAGGGAGGGGGCCTAGGGACCAATCCCAGATAACCACTTTCCCATGGGAGTTTGATCATGACACTAACACAATTAAATGGGGTCACGTAAAAACCACATACCCACAATAAAAATGAAAATCCGAACTTTGACCTATGACCTATGGCCAAATGAAATTTTCACTCTCCGAAAACAAGTGCGGTCACTGCCCGTGGGGATTCGTTGCGCGTACTGTTTGTGGGTTTGTTTGTTAAATGTTTACCAGTCCAGACCAAAAAGTGGTTCGCACATTTCCATCCTCAGCAACTCTAATATAAGGATTTGAACCAAAATAATTCATTGTATCTACTCTAGAATAACCAATTAAAATAATTATTGTAAAATATAGCCAAATTTTATACCACTTTGTAATTTTCTCAGAAACTTCAAATTCACCTTGTCTTTCACATAGACGTACACAGTTAAGAGCACGGCCATGACAAAATTAAAATTGATGCTATCAGCAAATAATTAATTGCCTCCTAAGGTATATATCTAAGCAAATAAATCCCTAGATTTAATTACTTTAATTTTTTAATTAGTAGAATATCTTGATTTTTTCACTTCCGTTAGTGCCCAAGGGGGGTCTAGGGACCCAACCTAATTATTCTAATGAAGCCGTATCAGGAGAAGCGTTTTGTATCAGGAGAAGCGTATTCATAAATCAGACAATTAGCAAAAAAGTCCTTGAAAAATTTGATTGCGTAAACTGAGAAATCGCAACAAAATCAAAATGTTGGGTACTATGGACCCCCCTTGGGTACTTAAGTGTTAAAGTAATAACAAAATATTCGTTCTTTTCAAAACAATAATAATATAAAGCCTGTAGGTTTTTCTACAATTGTTTGCATAAATATTGCATAAAATCAAATGGATCAGAAAAAAACTTTCATGGATCAGCAGCATATTTAAACATATTTAAAACAGATTTTGGATGAGAGTTCTTTGCATGAATGTATTGCACAGAATGTATTGCATATAAACAATACTGCACAAAATAACACTGTTCTAAAGACACTTTGATATTGTTCTTACCCAGTTCGCAAAGTCATTCAGTTAAGTTTCAATACTTTTTAAACGTTATGTATAAATGGGCTTATTGAGCTTGCCAAAGAAATTGTTTCAAAAATAATAATGTCTGTTTTCTTAGTTCAGTTCTTCAATTAAGTCTTCTTTCAATATCGATTTATACATTGGAATTTGAAGAATTGGGAATGGTCTTGAGGTACTTGAAGCTAAAATTAAGAGAATAAAGTTTTTGAAAAGGATCTTTTCACCATCTGGATCAGGTAATAATTGGCTTTTTGAATGTTTACAATGTTTAAAATTAAATTCACGAGCGCCCTGCAGCTATTTTATTTGCTTGGAAAGCATCTTCTACATCGCACGGCGTTTTTGTACCAGCCTTCACTCCACACCGCACGACTTGTCTGCTCGGGTGGAAACTTATTTTGTCTCTATTCAGAAACAAGGCGGATGGGCCCCGAGCACTGACGAAGAGCCCATCTTCCTCGGATATTTCTTCTGACTTAACTTTTGCTGTGTTTACAAGGATTATGTCAGACACAGAACTGTAGGTTTAACTCGGCCGATGGCCAGTTCTGCGACACGTCCACCTAACTTTGTATTTTGGTGTTTTCTAATATCAATAAAACAATTACATTATTATTTAAGTTATGGTTCTTCCGGTTTATTTTTTCTCTTTGTCTCCATTTTTTGGACCTTTGGGACATACGGTATAGAGCCTTTGCCTGAATTCAAAGCGCTGTGGCATATTCTTATTACGCTGCCGTCAGGAAATCGTCACAATCATTTCGCGTCATCTAGATGACTGTTGGGCAACCGCACATGCCTTTCAGCACTTAGAGGGAAATATACCCCATAACAGCTTAGTGATCAGTGTTTCTTGACACATGTCTGATAATCATAGCCATTGATTTATTGCAGAAATGCATATTATTTAGAGAAAAAATACTAAAAAGCAGCTTTTTCCACCTACCTGGCCTTTAACCCCAACAAAGACTCCATATGGGGCATCTATCAGTGGTTCTTCCTACCAAATCTAGTAACAGCTTGCATCTTACAGAAATTTACAAAAAGCCAGCCGCCTCTGAGAGTGCGCAGTAAAGGTGTAGCTGCGCAGATACGACTTTGTTGTACTCGCAACATTTGGAAGTTGTGCAAAAAAGCTTTTTTTCCGAGAACTTCGGTCTCCTCCTGTATCTAAAATCGGATTTCTTCCCAGAATCATCCCTGTTGTTCTGGAGGCTTCACTTAAATTTACTGCATATAGCAATATTGGGGTCTGCCTGGCGCAATGCCGAATGTTACAAATGATTATAAATTATTTGAATTTTAAGCTTACTTAATGAAATATTATTAGTTTAAACATTCCGCAGTCCGCAACAACTCATTCATTAATTTTAAAATTAACATAATGTTAAAGATTTTCATGTTGTTGGATATTTTTCAGCAAAGAGAATGGATATCCAGATCCAGATTACCTACCGAAAGTAAAAAAGGATACTGATGAAAAAGGGGCTAGCAGCAGAAGAAAATATCCCACCATATGCAGGGGTTAAATACCCTCCTCAAACAGGTGTTGATGGAACGTATGTATAGGACTCGGGTTATTCCCATTGTATGTAGTGATTACCACGAGTAACTCTGGTAATAGTTATAGTGGTATACAATTTCATTGCTTCTATGTCAATTTTGATAGCAGAGAACTAATTCATTAAAGAGACTAATATGTTATTAGTGATAACAGGCACAGCTTTTGTACAGCAACGTATGGCACATTTTACTACACAAGAGTGTTTCGGCCTTAGCACTCACAAGAAGTTACATTAAAAAGGGCAATCATGATCAACTATAGCTTGGTGTTCCATGCAAGGTGATCATTTATGCACCAAAACACTACCAGAAGCACCATAAAAAAATAACAGAAAAATAAATGTATTTTGCTGATTAAGATTGATGCCTGGCTTAATATTCGTTACAAGATTGTTTTTCCTTTTTTTTTTCTTTCTGCAATTCAAATGCAGAAGATTGAGTTTTTAAGGAATCGTCATGTTACCATTTAACCGGCTATAGGGGATGCTGTTGAGTACATTTAACCACAAAATATGGTTAGAAGTTTAGACCTTTAGAGGATGCCCTAATAAATTAAATAAACAATCAGAATTTAAATGGGAAGAGTGTACACTGTCATATAGAGCGCCTTTACATTCCACTGTTAAGCTTACATATCATCTTTCCAAAGAACGAAGGGCTTTATTGCAACATGGTTAGTTCAAATTGAGTTCTTTCTTGATCCTTGAACAATGATTAATTTCATCTTTTTTCCGCACATCAACTTTAATAAATTCGATTTTCCTGCTTGAACAGGACAATAGCAATTCGTATTGATTTCATTTCTGGGCGGATTGCACCTTACAACTGAAAAGAATTTACCACCCACATCAAGTAACAAGAAAATTGAAAAGAATTTGGCACCCAATTAGGACTCAACTTCAGCTCAGACATAAAAGAGTGGATTGACACTTGCGAGTACCTGTCAATCAAACATCAAAAACATTAAAGAGACACTGGCACATTGCGCCCCAAGATTTTTCAAAATTGATATTTTTGCTAGGTTGTATTTTATATACGTTAGCCCTCACCTGAAATCATTAAGCCCAAATCAGCACACTTAAGGGTAAACAGGACGATTGTATAATAAAATGACTCCGGAGTCGCAATGGAAATGACGTTTAACACAAGAAAGCACACGCCGGAGTTGATTCCCACGGCATCCACCCTGTTTTTAAAGGTCTGTGATCTTTGTGTTTTTAATATCCATTAGTACGAGTCTATGATATTCATGCAATAGACATAAAGTACCGGAAAACATAATAGTTAGCCTACAAATTACTTTGATGTCTTTAGCCTCTTATTAATACCCCTATCTTTTTTGGGATATGCTATTTTTAGATGTAAAATATATATGTATTCTTCCAATTTTGAAAATATGTCAGTGCCTCGTCTTACCAAGGGGTGGTAACCAGCCCCACCCCCAGTGAACTTCCTATCCTCCGGGCGCTTAAAATGCCAAAATGCTTTCGTAAAAAGTTTCCATTAGATTTTAAATGGATTAAAGCAAACCTGAAATCTATATACGTATTAAGCTTATGATACACATATTGTTACTACACACTGAATGCCTGTTTCTTACTCATACTGTACAATATATTAGTACCGGTGTAACGAAATTGAGAGTCTCTCATGAGAGAGTGTCCTAGCTACCATGTCAACATGCACAGAATAAACCGTGACGTTATTGACGAGGCTATAGGGTATAGTGTTGAAATGAATGATGCGCGCAGTATATCATGGAGAACACAATAGACAGGACACTATATCACATAGAACGCTGTAATTCATGACACCGGTATGTGATTTGTAAAGTAGGCTTTTGTAATTATTTACTAATATGATGCAGGTAGAACCTTAGATGCTAGCGCTCAGATACACTTTCATTCTGTCATATTTGCCCTGATATTTGCCAAAATACACGCAAGAATTCCATAAATTACCGTTTGGAAATCCCAAATGCCCAAATCCAGCAGATCGTGTCCGGCCTCCCTGGTTTAAGTCGTATTTATTCTTTCTACTTCCTAGCCGAATAGTATGACAGCTTTGGTCAAAAAATGTTTGTTTGCCGTAATCCAACCAGCCCTGACAACATATAAAAAAATAAGAATTTTTCGTCAAGATCTCGCTTTTACGTGTTAACTGTTAAACCAATGGCAACGTCTAAAATTAGGATTTCTTGGCCGCCCTCCCCTGAAGAAATCTATTGGTGAAATTTTATTTAAAACATATTTATTTATCGTATTGCTTTATTCCAAGCATAATTTTTAAAATATCAGCACAACATTATCATAGGTTTAATGTTAGAAAACAAGTACATAAAAAAATAAATTTGCGAGAAAACAAAATATCCAACAGAATGGAGAATTAAAATAAATTCCTTGTTGAATATCGGACTACAAATTAAATTACACTATTTTTGTCAGGTTCCCGTCGATTTTTATCTCCGTAGGAGTTAATGGTAAGAACGAAAAGGGGGATCAAATGAGGGTCGGTATTTTTTAAACCTGTCAGACTATAGATTTTCAATACGTGTATACGCGTTAGTCTATAAGAGCTTCGCCTCGCGCTCGCTTATTAAAGGCACTATCAGTGATTTGATAAATCAGAAAATCGAACAAAAATTATCAGAAACTAGATTTGTGCGTGTCTGTAACAAGTATAGTTATCGTAACATGCCCTACAAGTGCTGAGCTAAGAATTACAAGGTTCCAACTGACATTTTGGATTTTGTGAGCTAATAATATTTTTGAAATTTAATTTTGCTAAGGTTTAAAATGATACATAATTTGTTTAGGTTTGCAAAATGCAAATTTGTTAAGCGTACCCACTTCCGGTAAAATTTCTTTTATATTTTTTGTGTAATAACTCTTTATCTTAAAATGACCAAGAACCTTGTAATTCTAAGACTAATTAGAATGTACAGTGTATCTAGCATGTTTTGTGACACAATTCAAAAGCATTTAGACCGGTGTCATAAACTACAGTGTCCACGTGACTGAGTGTCTTACCACCCATCTAGGCATTGTATTCTCCATTGAGTGCGGTACGCATCACTTGTACCCAAATGGCCTCGTCTACAGGTCACGGTTTATTCCGTACATGTTGACATGGTAGCTAGGACACTCTCTCATACGGGACACTCAATTTCTTTACACCGGGATTCAGACATTGCACCTCGGGCTTGTAGTAAGATATTTATCTGACAAGTGAAAGTCGGATTAGCCGGGATTAGCACTGTGACGACGTCTCGTGGACGTCAAAGGTAGACATACCCTTCAAAACAAACACAAATAAATGAGCCTTGTGCACAAATGATCTAAATTTTAATAAAATAACACTGCTTTTTTAAATGATTTAATCCAAGTGGTTCAAAATTTGGTATGTAAAAACAAAATTAACATAAAATTCACTCAATGTGTTGACTTATGTCCACAATTAAAATTGCAGTTCAACGATGATATGTCCTCACGGTGAAGACTCCAAATGACAGCGTACCGTTTCATATAAAATCCACGGGTAACAAATCCATGGGAATCTTCTCAGTTTTGAAGATAATTTTGTTCAGGAGTACAAGACGACGGGGTTTCCCTCGCCGACACTAATATTCTGCAATACAATCCAGGTATTCTACCACCATCAATCTGCCGCTAATGTCCAAATTTAGGACCACAAACTGGAATACCCTTTTTGATTCCAAAAACCGAAGCTCTTTTGGCTAAGACAACAGCAGACAGTTCAGCTCTCAAGCTCCTGTGGTATCCAATATATTATAAATCTGCCACTAATGTAATGCACCCTTCTTCCCTACTACCATTATTGCCGATCAAGACTAAATATAACTATAATGTATAGCTCCTGGCTACTGGCAAGGTCTTGTATTATCTCTTTGCATTTATGTTTTCCAGTTAGGTTTCCCCTTTCTCTAATGATAATCATTACAGCATCATCATCATAACCAATCGGATTCACATAAAAATTACATCATCTGCATTGCATCACCTTACTTTTGCATCATGGAAAAATTTGGAAACATAAATGGAAACATACAGTTTAGCTCAGCACGTACAATCTGCAATGTTTATGCAATATTGCCATGTATCTGAGTTGCCTTTATGGATTGTTATGGAATGTGATTACAATCGGACAATGTCAGCCAAGCCTCATCCTAAGTGGAAAATCTCACAATGAATCACAATAGGTGCAGCAATATACAAATTATTGCCGCATGCCAATTTTGGACGATTTTTAGTGGTCTGGCTATGGGCGATTTTATACCAACTCCAACGGTTTTAGAATACTGGCAAATATTGATTAATAACCATAACCCACTTAAAAATATTGGAAAGCTGTTGAAGCCCATAAAATAGTTTTACATTAAATACGTATATTATGCTTCATACGTTATATAGAAATACATAACCTGATTGGCGGAAGCATAACTAATTTGCATAAATTCAAAATGACCGCCAGATTTCAGAGTTTCATGATTTGTTGCTATATTTCTTCTCCTATATTGCTCTGCAGTACATAAATAATTATTGTTAAAATTGTACATTTAATAAGTGTATTATACTTAAAGGTGTGTGTTCCGATCGTCTTTGAGACCCCCCTGATTTACCCTGAAGTAGTATCGATTTTGATATCAGATGAAAGGCCGTATCTCATTATCGTCCTGAAATTTGAGCCCTCAAGTCCAATTCATTCCCACGATATAAACAAAAAACCGCCGTTTTAGTGGTTAACCATCAATAATAGCACACTATTGAATAGGGCTTTGCAACATGCATTAATTATTGCGTCTACCATCAAAACCGCAAGTTTGTTTCCACGGTACTGGATGGGTGTATGTGCAAGTACCAGGCTCTCATATCAAGTAGAGAACACAATACACATAAATGGGAACAAGCACCTTTAACAAGTTATTCCTTACTTGTATAAAACCAAAATGGCTGCCAATTCTACAGTTTTATAGTAGATTCAACCCATCGTGTCACCTCTAGTACTTTTTCTGAAGGAATTGGCATTGAATGAGGGGATGTGCAGTGGATGGAAATTAAAACTGAAGCAGGTGAATCGGGTCACATATTCTGCCTCCTTTCCCAACTAATCGACGCTGTCCAAAACTTTTCCTGCGGTGACATGGTTGGTTGAATCTACTATAACTTGATTTGATCAAACCTTTTGAAACAAAATTTTGTGAACATATGGCACTCAACTTTTGATGGACTTTAAAATTCATATTCCATATTATTATAATTCTACTGTATATCTCTGGTAACTTGGATAAGCTGTGTGCCTTAATTTGCATAGATCCTTTTCGCTGAAAAGTAGGCATTGCACATTAAATATTAAAGTAGGCATTGCAAATTAAAGATTGATAAAAAGAAAATGTTCTGATGGAGAATGACTATTCTGACAACTATTCTAACTGCTGTTTGATAGTAAGGCTGTACCTACTTTCTAGTCAAGCACTCGTTGGGCGTTTACCTCTCCCGACCTGTCAACAGTCACCCGGGAAATCCGATCTCGCTGCTCCAGAAAGATCCTCTCTAGATTTCCCAGATCAGGCCACTGCCCTATCTTGGTTATCATTGACATCAAGATCACAATCTCCAGCCTCTACAAAAAAGATCCAACTTCAGGAAAGCCAACTGGCCCAAGTGGCAAATTCAAACAACTCATTAGTGAACTGTCATCCAAGCTGCCAGACCCGACTTCTTTAGTCTTCTAACATCAACAACGCATATTCTGACTTCTGTGCTATGCCTGCTTCACCAAGCAGCTAAACATTCCATTCCAAGAGGCAGAATCCCTACACCCACTGTTGAGACAAGGAATGTGACGAGTTGTATAAATTGATGTGTAATACCGACTGCGATACCGAGAGAATAGAAAAAGGGCAACTAGTTACTGGATTTGCTTTGCCAAAAGAGACGTACCAGATTGGAGGGGAGATATCTAATATCAACTTTATCCACTCAAGCTACAAGGCCTGGAACACCGTCAACAAGCTCGCCGGTCGTAGCTGTCCAGTTAAGCAGTGTTCTGTCGCTGCAAATTGCATCGCCTCAGTACTTGTCAACAATGGAAAGTGGCAAAACCACGTGTGATGCAATGTTCAAAGCCTTGGACTTGTAATCTCAGGGTTGCAAGTTCGACCCCCCCCCCCCCCCCCCCCCCCCCCCCCCCCCCCCCCCCCCCCCCTGGGCCATTGCCTGCACTTTAATAGAAGGCCCTAGAGTAAATCAACCACAATGATTGACTTTCCAGGCGTAAAATGTTTCTTAAATGTAATTGGTCATACCAGCTTGGCACGATGTAGCTTTCTATAATGCAGAGTTTCCCAAGGGAAGCAAAGTTCTCAAAGAGTGGGAAAGCTCCTGGCAATGACAACATCCATACAGAATTGAAGAATATGGCACCTGGAGCTGTGCGATGGCTCCAACTCTTTCTCTCTACTTGTATGGGATCATCAGCAATTCCCTCTAGATGGAAGACTTCATAGGTCATTGCAATCTTGAAGCCCAATAAACCAGCAAACGAGCCCAAGAGTTAGAGAGTCATCTCACTGCTATCTCACATGTATAAGCTACCCCTCACCCAAATTGGCTTTCGAAGAGTTAATTCAACAACTGATCAGATAGCAAGATACGTCAATGAAATCGAGACAGCCTTCCAGACGAAGCAGAAGTTTGGATCAGTCTTTATAGATCTAACTGCTACCTATGATACAGTCTGGCATCGTGGTCTCTATCTTAAGCTACTCAAAATCTTCCCTGTCAAGTTCATAATATTGCTCATCCCGGATCTTTTGTTCTGGGGTGTGGGGACATCAAATGGGCAATGCAGTAGAAAGCCCAAAACTTCAGAATGGTGTCCCACAAGGTTCTGTCCTGGCACCCAGTCTCTTCAATATTTATGTCTCAGAATGCCGAAGGGAGTTTATTCGCAGTACTCCTACGCAGACGATATGGTACTTGGAATAGCTGCTGATTCCTTTGAGGCCTTATAAGCAGTGTTGCAGAATGACCATATCACTCATCACTGTAAGTCAATTCTTCCACCGATGGCCCTAGAAACTCTGCAAACCCAAGACTGTCGGCTCTGTTTTCCACTTTGCAAACCACTGCGCTAAAAGAGAAATTAACATCACTTTAGATGGAGAAAAACTGTCACACGATCCAACACCAAAGTACCTTGCCGTCATAATGGACCGCATTTTGACACTTCACACGCAACTCTTGCCTTGGTATACTCAACTGCTGAATACATCGCACCAGTATGGAGTCACAGTGTACACTCACACAAGATTGATGTCATTCTGAATGATGTATATGTGACTTATTAGTGGTTGCCTTCTTGGCGACGCCTGTAGAATGTCTTCCATTATTCTGTCTTGCATAACTTTTGAAGTTAATCATCCTACCGGAATGTTTACTACAATGGCCCCGTTTGTGCCCCTGTTACTGTCAATGGCCGGCGACGTGGAGCTAAACCCAGGTCCCGAAACACAGCCAGCTACTAAAGACCAAGTTGATAAATTGACTGCCATGATGTCGGAAATGTTAGATTGGAGCAAGGGTATTGACGAGAAATTCACTGCACTAGCTGATCGCCTTTCCGGATTAGAAGAAGAAACCAAGGTAAACACAGATAAACTAAAAAAACTTGAACTAGAAGCTGAAATAAGAACAGAAAGAGACAAGAACAAAGCATTGCAAGATAGGTTACAAGAAATGAACGATCGCTTTGACGAGAGTGAAGATAGATCGCATAGAAATAACCTGATGTTTTGCGATATTGAAGGTAGTTCAAATGAAAAGTGGGATGAATCGGAATTGAAAGTTAAACATTTCATAAAACACAACTTGGGCACTCATGCAGGTGATGGTTTTGAGCGTGTTCATCGCATCCCAAATGCTCCAAAGACTAATGGTTTTGCACCCATCATCATTGCAAGTTTCTCGCGTTACAAAGACAATGAACGCGTTTTGAGCCAAGCACATATATAGATTGAGAAATACCGGCTTTTTTCTACGCGAGGACTTTTCAGTCGGTACGCGTAAAATACGTAAACTCCTTCTTGAAAAAAAAGAGAGAACTAGGTGCTGATGTAAAACAAGCTCAATTAAAGCACAAGAAGTTGCTAGTAACACTAAACTCTGGTGAAACTAGAACATACACTGTTGATAAACATACAAATACGGTCATTACCCAATAGGGTATTGACCGGCCCTATACAGGTAGTAATGATTGTCATGAAATTGATGACAATACCTCAGTAAAATCTGAGAAACTTGCTTTCATGTCATGGAATGTAAATGGACTTTCCTCGAAATTATGTGACTCTGATTTTATAAAATATTGTACCTCGTTTGATATTTTTGCACTCCTTGAAACATGGACCAACTCTGACACTGATTTTATGTCAAATTTTCCTGGTTATAAGCCTTTTTCATGTCCTGGAAGAAAAAGGAGGAATAGAGGCAGATCCTCTGGTGGTGTGTCAGTTTATATAAAAGAGCATCTTCTCCCTGGTATTAAACATATTGTTAACAGTGAAACTGATTGCTTGTCATTTTTGTTGAGAAAAGACTTCTTTAAAATTACTCACGACATAATTCTTGTTTTTGTTTATATTCATCCAGAAAATTCATATATTCATGACATTAATGACTCAAATAGTTTTGATAAGCTAGAGGATGAACTTGTCAGACTCTCAACTCTTCATGATGCAAATTTAATTGTTGCTGGTCACTTCAATGCTCGCACATCTACTGAAGATGACTTTATCTTATATGACAGTGATAACGTTGCAAATGACATCTTTGCTGGTTATGCTCATGATGAGTTTAGATTGCCGAGAAGTTCACGTGATAATGGTGTAAATAATTTTGGTAGAATGCTATTGAACCTGTGTAAAACTTTGTGTATTCATATAATCAATGGTAGAAAACCAGGCGATAAGTGTGGTAATTTAACCTTCATCGGTCATCAAGGTTTAAGTGTTGATGATTATTTGTTAACCTCGTCCTGTTTATTTGATCTAATCTGTGACTTTTGTGTTGATATCAAATGTGATTCCGATCACCTTCCCATCATGTGGCAATTGAAATGTAATCTTTCTAATGTGACTGTTTGTAATACCTTTGATGAGAGTACTGGTGTTTCTATGAAACGATTTAAGTGGAATGATGATTATATCCATACCTTTATTCAGCGTATATCCTCACATGAAATAACAAATAAACTCCGTGTTTTGTGTCAAACCATTGATTCTATTGACACCGTTATCGACAATACTGTTGAAAACGTGATTGAAATACTCCAGGAAGCTGGTAATTGCATGTGTGTCAACAATAAAAGGTCTATTAGTAGAGTACGACAAGCCTGGTTTGATTATGAGTGTTCAATTGCTAAAGCTAATAAAATCAAAGCTAATTACGTTTATTTCGTAAGCCTGGTAGAAATGATCATCTAAATGATTACCTTAATAGTAAAAAGTGTTTTAAGAATCTTGTAAAACAAAGAAACGCATGTATCAAAATACTCTCAAAAGTAGGCTTATGAATGAGTGTAAGGATCAAAAATCATTTTGGGCTGTTGTTAAACAATTGAAAAGGGATGCCCACATTAAACAATCCATCTCTATGCAAAGGTGGTATGCTCATTTTAAAAGTGTATTTCAAGGTGATATTGATATGAACACGTTTTCATTTGATGACAATGTAAATGAATTGTTTAATGATATTGATGTCTCTGAAGAAGGTTCTGATTGCAGTGTACTTAATAATGATATAACTGAAGACGAAATTATAGGTATGGTTGGTGCATTGAAAAACAACAAAGCGTGTGGTACTGATGGCATTCCTTCGGAATTTTTTAAACACTCTATTGAAATCCTGTCACCAGTTATTACCAGATTATTTAACTCAATTTTAACCTCTGGTTACTTCCCAAAATCATGGTCTGTTGGTATGATT
This sequence comes from Ophioderma brevispina, assembly GCA_023653785.1. NCBI lineage: Eukaryota > Metazoa > Echinodermata > Ophiuroidea > Amphilepidida > Ophiodermatidae > Ophioderma > Ophioderma brevispina. The sequence continues at coordinate 122,692 of JAMKCH010034079.1, forward strand.
ATCCCATTACACAAAAAAGGTACCACGTCTGATCCTGGTAATTGCAGAGGTATATTCATTGCTAAACATCTTTAGCAAAATATTTAAAGGTATTTTAAACAAAAGGTTAACTGAATGGTGTGAAGTAAATAATATAATTCCCGAATGCCAAGCTGGTTTCCGTAAAGGGTATTCCACCATTGACAATGCATTTGTATTCCATAGTGTCATTCAAAAATGCATTAAAAAAGGAGGTAAATGTTATTGTTTATTCAAAGGCTTTTGATTCTGTTCCAAGAGACAAACTGCTATTTAAATTGTTCTCCATTGGTATCCGTGGCGAATATTTCAATGTGGTAAAAACTATGTTTAAAACGGTATGCTCATGTATAAGGTCATGTAATTGTATCATCAAATTATTTGCCTGCCCATTAGGTCTTCGCCAAGGTTGTATGTGCAGTCCTTTGAAATTTTCTATCTTTATTTCCATACTGAAAGATATGGTATTCCAATATAGAGGTAATGGGGTTAAAATCTCTGCTGATGAGGAAATTAAAATTCTCATGTTTGCAGACGATGTTGTTTTGATATCAGATAATCCTAACGGCTTAAGGCAACATATTTTTGCGCTTTCAAAATTTTGAGAGTGGGGAATGAATGTAAATCAGGATAAGACTAAAAGTTTATTCGTCTTAGTTGTTCGTAGAGGTGGCGTTTGAGGCGTGATGAAAGATTGTTTTTGAATGGAAATGAAATTGAATGTGTGAGTTCATACAAATATCTTGGTATCACGTTTAGAGACACTCTAAACTATTCCTAAATTTTATCCTATGAGCTCCACCAATAATTTGCACCATTTTTTATTCAAATCGGAGCAATTTTAAAAATTTGACCCTGTACAACTGAAATTGACCTTTTTTATTGATTATTGCTGTTTTAGCCTATAACTCTGAAACTTTAGGCTGTACATATTACAAACTATACCTTTCTGAATCCTTATGGTTAGACACATAACATGGTGTGCTTTTCAACATGATTGGATGAATTTACAAATTTGACCCTGTACAAACTTTATTTTGGCCCCCTCTCCTTAAGGCACCACTTGCGGCACTTAAGAATCCCGTTTCAGGGGTCCCTGTCAGGCTGTCTACACATTTAATCACTCAAACCTTTTGTACTTGAGATGTGTTACAAATGTTTGCTAGCTCCCGGGTTAATTGATTGAGGTGGGTAGATGGCAGAATATTGATCGTGAAAACCGTCTTTGTGTTCTCTGTAATGAAGACGATATCGAGGACGAATTCCATTTTGTTCTTGTTTGTCAATTTTTCACCGCCCTACGTTCAAAATACCTGCCATCATGGGCTTATACACGACCAACTCGTCAAAAATTGTATTCTTTATTAAATAGTGATGACGCTAACACTTTAGCGGGCTTAGCAGCATTTGCGTACCGTGCACTAAACCTACGAAATAATGTGACTGCAACTTAATTGATTCATGATTGAATTATGTCAATTCTATGTATTTTCCCTTTTCATATTAGTATTGTTTTTGATGCAAAAAATATGTGTGATACACCGTGTATATGTACCAGAATTGTATTATTTTGTAATATTATGGGCCAATGGGCCTAATGTAGGATGAAATAAATATGAACTGAACTGAAGATAATACAGGTTTTTTGCGACAAAATTCAAGTTGTTCATTTAAAAACCCCTGGTTTATTGAGTCATAACTGTTTATTTTTTCAACGATATACAAATTTTCAGTGAGAAATCAAACATGTTCCACGAGAATCCAAATTTTTTAATAGAATTAAAAAAAAAAAATATTTTTAAAATTTTTAACATTTTTGCATGACATGTGCTTTGATAGTGATGTTGGAGAACGACTTTGGCCAGGAAAAACATTTCACCGAGTCCATGTTATTATTGACAAAATTTTTCATGCGGTAATAAGTATATATTCAATCATAGATTAGCAGTTTGCATGTCCGAGATAATGGGTGTGTGTGTGGGGGGGGGTGCGTGTATGGGGTGTGTGGAGGTATGGTGTGCTGTGGGGGTGTGGGGTGTAAGACGGAGGTGGGGCGATGATGTGGGAATTAACACCAGTGATGGTGATAATGAAAGCAAATCTAACGTGTTGTAGGTTCAAGTGCAATGATAGATGTGATTCAAAGTTTGACATTTTGCTCCAAATTGTAGAATTGGCAGCCATTTTGATTTATGAATTAGGTATTAAGTAGGTATAATTATACCGAAGCAGTACGGTGCCTCTTTAAGACAAATAAAAAATATAATAAAGTCATAAATGTAATACATTTAGGCAAAATAATAAGACAAATAACACAATCAGTGTAAAAATCTTAGAATTGGCGGCATTTTGGATTTATGCTAATTAAGGAAATTTCTGCCAAAGAATGAAATGGGGTCTGTATACGACATACAATATATTCATAAATATAACAAATCGTCGCCCACATCACATACTGGCATATTTAAAAAACGTTTTCCGAGAAAAATCGCAATTCAAAATCTATCGCGACATTTCATGTCTATACGGTAAAACGAAGCATAAATGAAACACCTAGACTTTCCTGTTTTGAAAGGAAAACATTTTTAAGTCCAATATAAACCATAAATCCGACTTTAAAACTGCAATTATATTATCTTAATTAGGCTACAAAAGTTATAAGTCTTAGTGAAATACCAAATAATGTATATTGCAAAATACGAAGCAATTACACCGTTGTGTTTCAATGTACGTAAAATAGCTCACTATGTGAAAAGCTTGATTACGAAATAACGATGGAAATACGTCAAAATAGATCTGTATGTGAAATCGTTTATTTTGAGTTCGGCAAAATAGAACGCGTTGTAAATGAATGGCGATTTTAAAATACGACAGTATGAGAAACGCGGATATGATGATTTTGAGGGAAAATGTCAAAAATCAGTAATTATAAAACTAATTAATTAGGCATCCTCACATTTTGAAACTTTGTGGATGGCAAGAACTCGATGAACTAAGTAAGTAGGCGGAATTCGCAAAAACCTCAAAAATGTGAAATACGACAGTATGTGATGCGGGCGACGAAATGTAGGCATTTGTGAGATAATAATAAACAAAATCCTTGTTAAATCGTAGGGATTGCGGCATTTTGGATTTATGCAAATTAGTCCATATTTCCACCACTTGGATTTTTCTGGACTTTTTGTATGGCATTCTGGGGACCTTATAGAAATGCATTGTGGTGAGAGAAATTCTATTGCAATTTTTTCCAGCTTCCCTAGGAATTAGTTATTTTTCTCAGCCTTAAGTCCCTTAACCGTATTAAAACTTCACTTTTGAAAACAAATCACGGAGCTGACGTCTGCCTTGGGTTAGGGGAAATTGCTCCTAGATATAACAGGAAAAATAACGCAACCTCAGATTTTCCTCTAAGGAGGTTAGAGATATGAGTGCAAGTATCAAATATGAGTATATTGTATTTCCTATATTCTATATTTATTTATTACATTAGGATTCAAGTCTTTTAACCATCCTTATAAATATGCGAGGCGGCATAACTAATAATATAATAGTAACAATCGTGCAGTTTTATGATAAAGCAAGGATTTGTATATGAGGTAGAGTAATATACCTTAAATATTGAGATCATGAGCTACTTCAATTTTTACCCCCTGACGGGTTTGGCAGCCATTTTTCAAAAGGGCCGCCAAAAGTGCTTTTTTTTGTTTATCACCTGCATCTCCATGCATACACTTTAAAATACCGGTGGACTGATGCCTAAAATTTATTTTAAAATGGTGCTGAAAATACCAAGAGGACAATTTTAAATGACAACAAGTTTATGGGATAAAGGTATAATTAAATCAACTTCATTTTCAAACTTGCCGCCAAAAGCATTTTAAATTTGGTTATTTACAGATATTACATAACTACAGATCATTAAACTACTTTCAAACTATTTTTTGTGTATTGCTAAGTAACCGTCTCAGATATTACTCAAGAAATAAAGCATACTGCATGTTTTAGTCGTAAAAGCTATTTTTAAATGTTCAACCATATACTGGTGGCCATGCTTTTTTGGAACTCAACAACACCTAAAAGGGTGGAGGCGTCACACTTTTCACTACAAAACGTGGTTTTCTTGTCATAAATCTTTGTAAGTACAGAATTATTGATGGTTTTGAGCTCATTTCAAAGCTGAAAGTTTAATTAGTATCTGTATGAAAGTTTGGTTAAGCTATCTTGATTGCCAACAAATTATGACAAATCCACTCAGCCAGGAGAGGGTGGAGGGGGCAGCGACCTCGCCTTGTACAAACTCTATGGGACGTTTTGCATCTCCGTTTACCAAAATGTTCACACCCTTTGTCAAAATAGGTGATGTTAATTATTTGGTATCAAAAGAAAGCTAATCATATTTCCAAGACACTTATTGAATAAATCATATTATATGTCCTCAGAAATAGGATTGAACTTTTGAAAGTGAGACTAAAACATTCCCCATGTAACTGTATACGTAACAAGTATATAATACAAAAAGCAAGTAAAGCAACACGTTCTCCCTCGCAACCTTTCTCCAACCATCTGTCGCAGCCATCCCGCTCTTCTGTGCTCTCAGAGACAAACTGGGATAAAAGAAGGTCCCCTGGTTCTCCTCCTCGGTCCCCCCTCTCCGGTTCTGCACGTGATCCGTGACTACCCCCGACTGGGCCCCGTTCTCGAATGGGTGTCTTCTGTATGAGGTCGGTACCTCCGTAAGCTCGCCGCCCCTCTCCTCCTGTTTCTGGTGCCGAAAATGAAAGTGGGATTGGCTGTAGGGCCTCCAATCTCAAACAAACAATATTCTGTCATAAATTGTCTGCGGCAATGCAGCAACCTGGGAGTATTTATCTTACTATAGTCAATGATTATTTTTCTGGAAGTAGTTTGACGAGGATTCATAATAGTGCAGTTATTTTTTTTTGTTTTTGAGTATGGTTAAAATGTGTTAGCTGAAATTACCTGAACTTTTGTAGACAAATTTGGGATCACCCCTTGTACTAAAAGGTTACCAAACAATTGTGATACTGTAACAGTTGTATATCAGTTGATAGTTGACACTGTTCATAGTCCAAATAAATGATCGTAATTGAAGTTCAATTGATAACATTTCATTTTGGAGATAGATTTGTGAATTTGGTATGAAATTTTGTTTACATTGTATTATTATTTTCAAGGTCACCCTTGTACATAAAATGTATGTATGTAGTGAGCTTGCTTATGGCCTCAGCTTTTAAAATGTATACTTTTCTATAATAAGATGATTACTTTTTTGAGTGACACAAAATAGAAAATTGAAAGTATAGTTGTTTGTTCTTGTGTTTAAACACGCATGGGCCTTTATTTCCTAAATATCCTATACAAACATATTGCCAAAAAATATCAAACAAGTTCGTCTTTCTTTGGCGTATCCACAAGTCATCGGTGATTGATTACCTGTTTATAACAAATGAAAATGGAATAATTCAGTTAACTGTTTTATTGTATATAGCTGTTTCACTCTTTAAATGAATTTCCACAGTTCTTAATTCACATGTCTTGCCTCAGGGAAGGGTAGTGGTCAATAGACCCCTATCCGCTTTTCGGATAGAATGCACTTACATTCAACAGTTGACAAATATACAGAATAGTAATGCTGAAGTATCATGTGATTATCATACAGTTGCGCCCCAGCAAGCCTGATGATAACTTTGGTATCATATACTCCACAACAATATGTTGAAAGTTCTCCAAGCAGTGGCAATGATCAAGCCCTCCGTGGATGTGATCTTGAATGCAGTGGAACATTTGAATTCAGGACAAACACCAGTAATCACCTTTGATCAGTCACAGATGTATTAGAAAGCAAATCCAGTGGAATGGCCAGAACCTGGAGAAACACAGTTGTTATCATGTCCTCATGAAGGTCTCCACATTGAGATGGCAGCTCTTAAGGCTCTTGGAGATTGGTTACCGTGTAGTGGCTGGGTGCAAGCACTGATAGACCTTGTCCACAGGGCTATTAGGATTAATAAGAAGCTGTGCCAAGTCATGGAGGACCACATTCCATCAAAGTTTACTTCCCAGCGATTTAGCCAGCCGTGGATTGATTCGTCGGTGAGAGAGAAAGAGACTGTCTAGACGAAGAAAAAGGGCCGTACAGAACCGCCACGAAAACCAATTCAGCACCTGACTGGCAGTTAGTATTACAGGGGAAATGAAAAAAAAAACAGTCCGAGTGTCGTAAGAGGTATTTAATCTTTTCGTAAAAACATGGTGTGCGAGAACTTCAGTCTTAATCCAAAAAGTTCTGGAATTTCATCAAAAGCAAAAATGACAAAACTGGGTGGCACTTGAAGCGGGAGGTATGGCCTAAAGCAAACAGCAAAACCAAGGCCCAAATTATAAAACAAGCAGTTCACATCGTTTCACCAGTGAAGGATACTGAAGCAGCTGCCCCAAAATTGGGTCCCAGTCCTTATTCCAGATCTTGCTGACCATCAAGTTTAGGTCAAGGTTGTCGTGAAGATGTGGAAAAATCTCAACCCACACAAGGCAAATGGCCCGGACAATATACCATCAAAGCTACTGAAAGAAGAGTTGCTGATGAGATCGCACCTACACAACTCTTCTCTTCCAAGCCACCACTTTACCCAAGGCTGCATTCCACCGCTGGAAAAAGAGGGGCTAATACCACCAGTCTTCAAGAAAGGTGTGGACAGAAAAGTATTGCATCAAACTACGGCCAATCTCTTAACATCAAATAGCTGCACACTCCAGGAAAACTATCATTCCATAGCAAATGCAGGCTCCTCTTGATAAACATAAGATATGTCAGATGACCAACACGGATTCGTAAACGTTCGCTCCTGTGAGACTCAGTTAATCATCACACTAAATGATGTGGCAAAGGTTTGAATTCCAAACAGCAGATTGAGTTGCAGTTAGTTTACTCGAATTTCAAAAAAAAAAAAACAAAAAAAAAAAAAAAAAAAAAACAAAAAAAAAAAAAAAAAAAAAAAAAAAAAAAAAAAAAAAAAAAAAAAAAAACCCACAAAACTCGATCTAAGCATTGACAGGGTTACCCCACCAGCGGTCTCCTGTCAAAGCTATGCAGTTTAGTGGTATTCGTGTGGATGAGTTTTACAGTGGATCAGAGCTTTTCTTTCTACTGGCCGTACCCAGCGTGTCTTGATAGAAGGACAGTATTCTAAGCTTCACTGGTAAACATTGGTGTGGCATCAGGGTTACAGTACTGGGGCCCTCTGAGTTTTTGGTATAGATTAATGACCTCCCTGATTGGCATCTTCAACAACTAGACTTTTCGCAGACGACTGTCTTATGATCGCACCATCAAAGACACTTCAGATGCTGAAGCTTTGCAACAGGATGGATAATTTACAAGATAGTGGGAACAGGAAGGGCAAATGAATCCAACCAAAGCCCAAATGTGAAGTCATCACCATCACCAACAAAAGAAGCTGCATTCCCATTACACATACATGATATTAACGAAATTCTCAACAAGACCAGCGGGCACAGTTACCTTGCAATCACAAAAATTGTCATGGAGTCCATGTTGACAAAATTGCAAAAAAAGCTAACAGCATCCCCGGCATTCCTAAGGCGGCGTAACATCAGAAGCTGCCCAAAAGAAGATCAAAGCCCAGGTGCTTCAAAAACATTGTACGACCAGTACTGGAATATGACTCTGCCGCTGGGCCCCCATCAGTCAATCCGACATTGACAAGCTGAAGGCAGTTCAGAGGAGAGCGGCGCGCTTCGTCATGAAGGACCATCACCAGAACCAGTAGTGTGACACCATGCTCTGTCAGCTTCAATGGCATACTCTCCAACATCGTAGAAATGTCTCTAAGCTAGTTACGCTGTACAAAATATAGCACAGAAATGTTGATGTACCGTCTCAGTCACCTGATACCCTTGAACAGCCGTTACACGAGGCAAACAGCTTGAGATTTGTCATCCCATCTGCATCCATCTTGGTATACAAGCCTGCATTCTCCCAAGCACCTCAGGATGTGGAATGTCCTATCAGCTCCGTTGGCCACTGCTTCCTCCTTCGAAACATTCAAAGGAGGTAAGTAACATTCAACTTCTAATCCGTTTGGGAGAGTTTTTTATCGCACCACTGTACAGCACCTTCTTCAAATCTGCACCCTTTTTTTTTTGTTTTTTGTTTTTTTTTTTGGGCGTTTTGAACCCGCATTGCTCCTAAACGCGATAATACTCAGCCACCGAGGGGATGCGTTGTACATAAAGAAAGAAGAAGATCAGCGCTCTGACTTCTATCTAAATACATTTGAAGCTGATTAATTAAAGGGGGTGTATTTTTCTGTTTTGTAAACATTGCATACGATCAATTGTCAAAATCGACACGAAACATTGAATTCCATGACGCACAATATGAGACTTATGGGAACAAATGCTCTAGTTCTTGATGGATCAATCATCGTCTAGATGCTAAGGGCGTTGCTGCTTAAGACATTTATATCATACATTTCGTAAGTTCATGGGTGGATCTGGTATGGGTTAGGTATATCATTGTAAATCCCTAATGCAATTTTTGGCGGTTTGCACTTTCAAAAAACACGAGGCAGATGCCTGCCTTTTGTTTAAGGAGAAAGTTGCTCCTACATCTAACATCGTTTGATAAACAACAACAGATTACTGTCTCCCTCTTCTCATTCTTCACAGAGGCTGATAGCCAGATGATGTTGCATTGTAGCCCATTTTACAATGACCCTAGCCCAAAATACTCGTCCCGACTGTAGGACACCGATGTTGTGGTATTAGCTCGTCAATTATATATAGATCCAGAAACTGAACTGTGACTAGAATTGGAAATGGGAAGATTTTGTTGATACTTGTAGTCATCAATATTCACGCGGCCTTTTGACCAATTAAGCATGACAAGCTCCTAATAACGCACTTTATAAAAATACCAAAAGAATTGCCAGGTGAATACAAGTAGGCTGTTTTTTCATACCTGGGTCTAGATTCGATGGTTACACAAATTATCATGACTTGTATACAGTGATATAACAGTTTAAACAATTATTGTAGGTGATAATGTTGATGAAAAGGTCAACGACACTACCGCAAAAATAGATCGAAGATGTTTTAATTGGTAGTCAGGCAAAAACAGTGCGCATTTTCCTTAATGTGGTTAGTTCTAGTAGATTTCAAATTAAAGGATACTCCATGCAAAGGACATCGCCGGAAAGGGGACAAAAGGAGGCCCTCTATAATTCATAATAGTTTATATTTCACCTCAAGTTGTGTTGGTGTTTTACAACACTTTAACATGTACGCAAGGTGTTTTTTACCACAAAATACACTGGTATCAAGAAAAAATGAGAAAAGTCTGAGAAACTTCAGGGCATATGCTCTTGGAAAAAGCAAAGCTTTAGAGTATTCCTCCATTCAATGACCATTTATTACTTAATGAAGAAAAAGGGAAGATGGTGCCATAGCTACCCTTTGTTATGGAGCTTGTAAGGGGACGTCTATACATGCCTTGTCTTTAAAGCTACAAAGAGGTACACGAGGCAGCCCGTAATAACAAAACCCAATTACCATTCGCTTATGCTACTGAGATTTGGATTATATAACAATCTTACTAAGTATACTCTGGAAAACAACACAATGGCCCGCATAAGCATGGCATGACCGCGCTATTTATAAGATCATGAGCAAGCTAGCTAGCATATGAAGCTATAAAATCAACCAATTCCCATGCCACAGTGCAATAGCTTTCATTCCCATTGTATTGAACAAATACATTCACTTGTATTTCAGGTAGAGTATGAAATCGGATTATGCATGTTCAGCTGTTGTTAAAATGTTGCCCATCCAAGGCTTCTGGAACCCTGAGCCCCTTGGTAGATTAGCAGCCTTACCACTTAGTGAGGTGGTGTGGTATGTATGTATAGGGTGTGATTGTTTAGGGCATTCCATTTGGGTTCGGCCCCACAGAAAACAAAAAAAAGGGCAATAATGGAGGTATTCCCACCCCAAGAACCAGCATGCCACTTCCTATATATGTTGCTAAAGAATATACGCACATCCTTGCAAAGCGCATCGTGGTTCTTGGGGGGGAAAGGTCATATTTTGAAATTTCAATTACCCATATTGAAGCCTGTATTATCAATTTTACAAAAAACCGTCTTTTAGGGAATTTATGCTAAGTGGGATTTTAAAAACCGGCCAAAGTTGAACCTTTGGACATGTCCCTTTAAAATGCGGAATGTTTCAAGTTCATCTGGTCTCATGAAAACTACAGAGGGCGTCCTCCATTCCTTATCCGGCGATGTCCTTCCGATAGGTGCATATTGAAATGGGGTTCAATCCCCGGCCAAGCGGAGACTAGGCCTGTGTTGCCATTACAAAAACATATTGTGTCCATGGTACAAAGCTACTGTACAAAACCGACTTATTGGAAACTGATGCATTCAGTTCTACAATGGTCTGTTAATGATAGAAATACTTATGCCATGGTTTGCCCGGAGGTGAAATCCGCTTTGCTCTAATCTCTTAATACAAGGTTGGCCCATTTTTGATGGCCAAATAAAAACCTAGTTGTGCTACGTGTGCACTGATATAAGAATGCATTATTTCTCCATTATTTACTAGCTACATTACTATACATTATATGAGTACCATACACCTTCTTACCTGTGGCCATTAAAATAATTCCTCTTACCTCTCACAGTGAATGGACAGACCTAAAACTTTTAATGAGGTCTCACTTATTTTGAAATCTACTATAAGAAACAATTCAGTGATTCAGTGATTCTGTAATATTACCAATGCGATATCAGCTGATAGCCACAAGGGATATTTCTTGTTTTGGGGTAACTTAGTTTGAGATTCATCACTTTAATGAGCTTTGTGCGACTACAATGTATGATGTTTATGATTATCATAAAATTTTTAAATTACGATTGCAAAAATGGCAAAGTCTTATTCAAAATTACGTAACACGCCTTTAATATCACTGAAATACATTGTAACCTTAATTAAATTATTAGACGATCAATGTAGCAGATATCTTGCAGGTTTCTTTGCGTACTATATAGAGTAGTAAAAGGTGGGTGTTGCTATATTAGCAAAATATGTCTAAAATGGTCATTTCGGCGGCCATCTTGAAAATGGCAGACAGGGACACATATTGCAATGGCCTGTGATTGGGCAAACTTGTAACATGCATTTAGCATATTTTTATGCCTAGTATAGACATAAGTAAAAGGCAGGTGTTGAAATATTAGCAAAATATGCCTAAAATGGTCATTTTGGTGGCCATCTTGGAAAATGGCCGACAGGGACACATATTACAATGGCCTGTGATTGGACAAACATTGTAACATGCATTTAGCTAATTCTTATGCCTAGTATAGTCATAAGTAAAAGGCAGGTGTTGAAATATTAGCAAAATATGCCTAAAATGGTCATTTTGGCGGCCATCTTGGAAAATGGCCGACGGGGATGCAAATTGCGATGGCTCATGATCTTCATCTGTTCGTACTACTTTTTTCTACATCTGTGCCAAATTTCATGTTTTTATCGCAAAATGCACAATAGGTTAGCTGTGCCGCCTCGCTATTTAAGCGGACAAGATAGCTCAATCAGGTAAGCGCTCGACTCCAGTGTATGCTCATCCATGCGTATAGGCGTGCGTTCGAGCCCTGTGAGATTCAGCTATCTTGTAATTTCCCTGGACAAGAAATTAACCGCTTGGTTGTTCCGATTTACCCATGCGATATTTGGGAAGCTGATCCCGGCTGCGATGGTTATCTCGATGTATGTTTGCTGATAAGGGAAAGCGCTGATCCCGATCTGCTGCATCCCTTGAAATGATGCTAAATGGTTTATGGTATGGTTGGGCCACAGTGATCAGCGACCATTTGTGAAAGCGCTTAGGGGCCAATAGCATAAGGCGCTATATAAATCTCTGCTATTATTATTATTTGTAAGATTGGCGATATTACGATTATTAAAGGAATTTATTGGCATAAATCTATCGGCACATATATAATGAAATATCCCTAAATAAGACGTACCAGATGGTTTTCATGGTCATTGGAGTATTCCTTGCGAAAAAATCCAGATTATTCCGACAAATGTCACGAC